>JAULKK010281242.1:0-14303 GCA_032355705.1 Rubia peregrina
AAGATTGTTGTGGATGAAAACCAAATCTTGAGATCGACTTGGAGTTAGCTTGTTCCTCTTAAGTGAATGAATGAAAGTATATGTACTCCAATTGTTTTCCTTATTTATAATTTATAATTTCATTTTTTTATTCAGAATAAATGGGGTACATTGTACCCCAAAATCGTACCCTCATCTTGACCGTACCCTTGACCGTACCCGTATCCGGTCAAAGTACCCAAAAAGTCAAACCGTACCGAGTACGTCCCCAGACCGTACCCACACCAAATCCGTACCCGGTACGGGTACCGTGACCTATTTACCGTACCCGTGCTACCTAGGTATGCATTGGGGTTACCCAAAATGGCCTCGCTACCACCGTCAGCAAAGAGCTTCCCACTGAGTATGCTATGATGGTGGAGGTGCATAAGAACAACATTCATCGATCCCACCTGGACTACCTTTGGTGGAAGTCCATTCAAAATGGGGATGTTGAGTTTCCTTTCCTCTAGCACTTGAAGTCCTCGGGAAAACTCTTTACTGCCAAGGAGATTAAGAGCCTCAAAATGGACAAGGATAACGAGTGACATACGGCAGATTATCAAGCTCTACCGACCCTCAGACGCAATTCGACCTCCTCGAGCACCCGTGAAACTAACCGTAGCGTAGGAACAATGATGTGTGAATTTCTCTCTTAGGGTTTTACCTTCGAGACTCTTTTCTGTGATCCTTATTTTGCTATAAATGTAAACGCCACCCTTACCTTCACTTACACATATTTTCTATTTTTTTTCCTGTAGACTTTAGCTCTGGTGCCCTATTTCCCTCCCTGAACCCAAAGACGATCGATCTTTGATTTATTTTTTCAAGTAATGAATAAATGGTATCACGAGATCGAAGATTGTGCATGAGACCATTACATAGCTGCCAGGCGGTATTGGTGTAGAGCACTCTACCTCAAAGATGAGGCACTATGGAAAATCAGCCGCCATGATAGGTAGAAAGAATTCCTCGACGAGCTCAGCCGTCCGAGGAAGGAAAGGGATATTCTGGTTGCTGCCAAGGACAGGTTATTCGATGACCATCGTCTTCTTTATTATCGGTATAACCAAGTTCTTGCAAAGATTACCACCAACTAGGGGTTCAATTCAATATAAGAGTGTCTGGCTGCTGTAAAATCTTTCAAGGCATCTGAATGAGTGCCCTCCTCTCATTCGCAAGGAGCTATTGAGCACTATCGTCATACGGCTAGAAGTACTTGGACAATGTTAACTTGCTGTGAGAGTGTATTCCCAAAGACACAACAAATCTTGGTGATTAAAAACAACTGAATCAAGAGCTTTGATCTCGAGTGAGATGCTTGGAGCAAACAATTGAGGAGACAAAGTAACTTTTCCCGAGTGCTTATTAAGAAAAGTATAAGATTGAGAATAACTTACGCAAGCATGACAGTACATTAAAAGCTTACAAGGATATCCTTTGGCTTGGGATGGTTGAGCTCACCCTCATCATCAATTTCAAGGTGTACTTTTAAGAAACTGTGGACATCATGTGGAGCCAATGGCTTCAACAAAATCCCAAGTATGGTGAGGCCTATGATGAGGCTGAGATTTGGCTTAAGCTCTTAAGCCATTCAAAATAAGAGTGAAGCTTCGAGCTCCCTGGTTATCTAAAAGAAGAGCGGAGCTTTGAGCTCCCAAGCCATCCAGAAGAAGGGCAGAACTTTGAGCTCCCAGGCCATCTAGAAGAAGGGCGAAGCTTCAAGCTCCCAGGGGGTGTAATCCTTCCAAACCCTCATGCACAAAGAGCGGCTCCGTATTCTCTTTCCTAGGCTAGACTTTGGCCCAACAGGATTCTACTCAGCATCCTAGCCAAGAAAAAGAAAATGTTCCCGCGGCCTCGACTTTGCGAGTTAATCCTGCTCCTATTTGAGGGAGAGGTGGTGGTCCCATTCTAAGGAGAGGCAGTGCTTCCATTCGAGGAAGAGGCGTCCACGCTTCCTCAAACCAAGCTTGCGGTTCCTCCACTGTTCAAGGATACTCTTCCGGTACCAATCAAGGGACCCCTTCTGCAGGTAGAGGTCGAGAGAAGTCTCCCAACATTAGTCAGGGTGGTAATTATAACCCTGTAATTGAATTATCAGAAGAGGAAAACGATCCTAATGTTGCTCCCCTGCAATGGAGGCCTATGAGGCCCATTGAGGGTCCTTCAAGTTCATCTCAAGTGCAGGGGATCGAGGGTTCTGACGAGGAGCACCCGGATCTCGATAAGGATTTCTTAGTGGTCATAGCTCCTATGACCTCTGAAATTTTAGTAGAGGACCCCCCAGTTACCTTAGATAAACTTTCACCACCTTATGTTGTACCTTTGAAACTTTATTTTGAACATGTGTAAGGGATTCAACCCTTTTGTTTGTAAGCCATTGTGACTCTTTTTTTCATGAATGTATATATAGGGTTCAACCCTTTTTATTCATCGTGTCACAGTAATGAAAGCTTGTGTTCTTTCGTATATGTTCTTGGGGTTTGACCCTTTTTTACTTAGCGAGTTACTATGACCATTTGAATATATGCACGAGGTTTGCCCCTTCTTACTTAGTGGATCATCATAGCCCATTTACACAAATGTGGAGGATTCAACCCTTTTGTTTACATAATGTCGCAACATGTTATGTGCGGGGATCGACCCGCCCATTTTACTTATAATCCACCTTGACATGTTTTAAAGGAAGAGAGTGGCTTCAGCCTCTTCAATTTGCAGTGTGCTTAGGTTAATTGGATAGATTGGAATAATTTTTGTAATTAATCTTCAATAGGATAATAAAAAATATTAGGGAATCTCTTTGATTTACATCGAGTGCCCCCATAGAAGATAATACTTGGCCTAAAGCTATTTTTGGATAAGCTACTCCCTGGCCTGATCGAACCTATTGGTACTTCAAACAATAATACCATCGAAGGTTGGCGACATTCTATCTTCTGGGGATTGACTCACCTTGGAGTGTCTCCAGCACATAGCTCCCACTGGGGTGCACTTTGACGACTTTATAGGGTCCTTCCCAATTCCCACCCAGTTTTCCCTAGGGATCCTTCCAGCTTTTCTCCTTTCTCCTCATCACGAGGGACCTCCGGGAGATCTAGATCTCCCGAACCCTTCTATCATGATATCGTTTAATCCTCTCATTCATCTAAGCTTCAAGGAGGGATGTTTTTCCCCTCTTTTCTTCGGTAAGATCAAGATCCATTTTACGCTGCTTATCGTCGACCTCTTGGTTTTCATTACTTATGGTGAACCTTTAGAAGGTGGGTAGTCCAATCTCGGCTGGGATTACCACCTTCGAGCCATAGGCTAGGCTGTTTGAACTTTCACCTGTAGCGGAAGATTCCATCATTTGATACAACCAGAGCACACTGGGAAGTTCATTGGTCCAATTTCCTCCTGACCTTCAAGCCACTCTCTGATGCCAATGACAATGTATCGATTCATGACCTCCACTTGCCCATTGGCTTAGGAATGGTACACACTGGTGGATTTTTGACGGATCTCGTACTCAGTGCACCAACTTTTGAATGGATCACTGATGAACTGGGTGTCATTGTTAAGGCTTCGACCTCTGCCTATTTCTTGAAGTAATCCACAACAACAATCAAGTATTAAAAGGGTCATGGAACCTCCAGAAAGGGGCCTACCATATCGATCCTCCCATTTATCGCATAGCCAAGACCTGTTCATGTTCATCATTTCTTCCCAGGGGACGTGAGTAATTGACGCATTCCTTTGAAATTGGTGACAGGCTTTGATATGCCTGTTGACATCATCGAACATCTTAGGTCAGTAGTATCCATCCAGAAGGAGTTTCTTTGCTACCGATATGACCCTCTGATGACTTCTGCATACTCCTTCGTGGGTCTCACAGATTAGGTAATCAACTTCATGAGGGGCTACGAATCAAAGACGCAGTTATAGATGGCCCCGCCGATAAAACACATCCTTATGGATCATATACTCAGGAAAAAGCTTCAGTCTAATTTTCCTTTTTCGATGGCACCTTCGGGAAGGGTACCATCTCGAAGGTAGCTCATGATTGGTGTTATCCACAAGTTATCATCCTTCACCTTCGTCACTTTCATTTCCTCTTTGAATCTACGCTTGCTGAGCATTTCTACCATTAAGACCTTGAGACCGCAGGTCAAGGTCGTACGCTGGAAATTTACTCAAGGTGGCCTTGTGGTTCTTTTATCGAGGGACTTGTGTCAAGGTGTAGTGTATAAGTGTTCGAGGAGAGGAGAGGCTTCACCACATCCAGGTAGCATTGCAAGGTCTCTTCTCTAGTCTCTTATTCCCCATTGACTTGCTGGACCATAATCTAGGAATTGCTGAACACTTCCAGGTTTCAAATGTTCAACTCTTTTGCTAGTCGAAGACCTGTAATCAGTGATTCATACTCGGCTTCATTGTTTGTGGACATGAAGTCAAAGTGTAGTGTGTGGGGAAATTATTTTCCCTCGGGCTTGTGAGAAGTATGCATGCTCTGCTTCCCCTCGAGTGCAATAATTTGTCGACATAGAGTTCCCGTGCCTCCTCAAAATCTTTCTTCTCATCGATTTCAATGACCTCAGTAGTTTCTACAATGAAATCTGCCATGGCTTGGCCTTTGATTGATGTTCTTGGGAAAAATTGGATGCCATGTTCTCCCAGCTCGATCGTCCATATATTCGACCCGAAGCCTCAGGCTTAGGGAGCATTTGTCTAATTTGATGAATGGTAAGCAAGACGATTTTATGACTCTGAAAGTACGATCGAAGTCCTCTCGTTGTGTGTGCACTATAGATGAGATGTTGTGCCCTTTCTTTCTTTTTTGCCAAGACCACATTTATTGCCAAGGGGGAGGCTGAGATGTATAGGTACAAATATTCCCCTCTATTTGGCTTCATCAGGGTGGGTAGGCTGACTAAGTGTTCCTTTTAGGTCTCTAAAGTCTTGGTCACACTCCTCTGTCCATTCGAATTTCTTTGTTTTTTGAAGCACATCAAAGAACGATAGGTATTTCTCGACACCTTTAGAGTGGAAAAGGCTGAGTGTGGCTAGCGATTCGGTGAGCCTTCCTTGACCATTCAATGAGGTCTCATGTTCATAGTGGCCTTGACCTTTTCTTAGTTTACATCGATTCCCCTCTTTAGAACCATGAAACCTAGAAAATTTTCAGCTTCCACTCTGATTACACACTTGGCTGGGTTCAGCTTCAAGTTTGATTTTTGAATCTTCTGAAATGTTTCTCTCAGATCCAACAAGAACTGGTAATAGCCCTTTATTTTTACTACCATATTGTCTACGTATATTTTCATGTTATTGTCGATCTGGCTTTTAAAGAGCTTATCGACCCAACTTTGGTAAGTCGCCCCTGGATTTTCAAGCTGAATGGTGTCTTTTTACTGCAAAATGTACCGATATCTATGATAAATGACATGTTTCGCTTGTCTTCCTCTGTCATAAGTATTTGGTGGTAGCTTTTATTGGAATCGAAAAATGCAAGTACCACATATCATACTATTGCCTCGATCAACATATCGATGGAAGGCAGAGGTTTGTTGTCTTTGGGGTTGCTTTTGTTAAGATATGTGAAATTGATGTACATTCTCTAAACACCATCGTGCTTGTGAACCTTGATAGGATTTTCCAGCCATTTTGGGTAAAATAATTTTTTGATGACATCGGCTTGAGGAAGTTTCTTGACTTCCTCTTTTATGACTTTGGCTCTTTCAGGGGAAAACGACCTTCTATTAGGTTTGATGGGCTTGTGCAATGGTTCGACATTTATCTTGTTAACCATCAACTGCTGGGGCACTCTTTTCAGATCGGATGTGCTCCATGAAAATACATTTGCATAGTTATCGAAAAACTTTAAGCTTTTCTTTCGTTGCAGTTGATATTAGCTTTCCCACGGCCACCGTCCCCAATGATTGAACCGAAAGTAGTTAAGTGTTTGTGAGTCTGACTTTCCCATGAATGAAAGTGACACTATCTTCCCTCTTTGTCTTCCTTAATGCTATTGCCAAGCAGCTTTGAGCTGCTGATTGATCCCCCTGTAATAACTGCTATCCCCTTCCTTGTAGGGAATTTCATTGTCAAGGGGTATGTGGACCAAATGGCTTGTGATTGACACATCCAGGGCTTTCCTAAAATTACATTGTACGGGATATGATGTTGATAATGGCGAAGTTGAATTTGACTATTATCTCTTTGTCCCTATTCGTAACTCGAACGGGGAGGGTTATCAATCTTAGGGGGAGCACCATTTCCTGGTAAATATGGTCAATGACAAAGTGGATCTTTTTAAGCTATGACACCCCAAGCGCAGCTGATTAAAGCAGTTGGAAAACATAACTTCCACCCCTGCCATTATCTATGAAAACCCTTTATACGTAGGAATCCCCAATCGTTGCATGGATCACCATGGGATCTATATGAGGGGTCTGGCAAGGTACTGGGTCCATCTCCATGGAAGTTATGGCTTCATCGTGTCAATTATTTTTTGTAAACGTTCTCCAGGGGTGATATATTGAGATTGGGCCTTGATGAGCGTATTCAAAGATTTTTCACTCACATATCCATTGATGAAGTTGATCACTTTATTGGATCCCCCCGGTTTCCATATGTTCGGACCTCTGGTTTGAGCCCATCATTGTCTCTCAAGCAAGCCTCGACTTATATCATGTTGTTCCCTTGTTGATCATGACAATCCCGATAAAAGTTTCTTTTGTATAGTTTCTAGGGCGACGTCCTCCTTTACCCTTAGATAGACCATCCTCATTTGGCTTTGCCATGCAATTGTGGAAGATGCCTTCTTTTTCACACCGTTCGATCTCAGCTTTTAGGTGTTGGCATTCTTCTATATCATGGCTATAGTTCTTGTGGTGATTAAATAATTTTCTCGAGACCCTCTTCGAAGGGGTGTCTTTGATGGGAGGGGGATACAGTGTATTTTCGTCTGAGAATTAGTTGAGGGAATGTACCCCTCCAATCCTAATCTCGAGGCTTCTAGAATTTTTAACTTTTGCTTCAAGGATTTAGAACCCTTTTTAGCCAATCTGTTACCTTCCTATTTCCTCTTCATAGCATTCCCGATCTTTGAGTATTGGTTGATATTTTATTGAAACAACTACAATATTTTGGGGGTCTTCGAGACCAACTTCTTGTATAGGTCCAAGTTTTCCATCCCATTCATGTAGCCTAGGATCAATCCGTCCTCCATGCGATTGATTACATTGAGGCTTTCCTCTACGTATCGATGGTAGAATGCTTCAGTGGATTTGCTCAGCCTCTGTTAACTTTGGTAGAGTTTGATTAGGGATTTAGTGAATTGTTTCTTTTGGAAGAATTGACTTAGCAGTGCTTATCCAAAGTCCCTCTAGAAGTGCAACGACCCCTTGCTCAGTTTGTTGACCACTCTTGGGCTTTTCCCCGGAGGTAACACCCTAATAGCTTACACGTCAGCTGCTCGTTGAAGTCTCTCTAGTTCATAAGACTAAGGAAGATCTGTATGAACTCGTGGGTTTGTGTATTTGCTGTAGGTGGAGAGCTATTTGGGCAGCTTAATATTAGCGGGCAATCACGTTAACATGATTGTTAGGCTAAAGGGGGAGACAGTGACTTGGCCAGAAGGACTGATCAATTGATCTAACTCCCTTGTTAGGGCATCACCTGAATCGCCTCTGTGCTAGCCCATGCGCAGATCTATGTATTAGTTTGATATGAGGGAGGCATCCATGTGGGAGATTTGGTACATCTGGTTTGAAGCCATGTACCGAGCTCATGGCCCTCCCGTGGCCGAGTTGTAATACCGGTGCAGATGTCCTTGGAGGTAAGGGTTATAGGAAGGGATCTCTCTATGAGGTCGTTGATGAGCTTGGCTATCGTTGCTTGGGTACTACCCTATTGGCCAGGCCGTTGAGCGAGATATCTCTAAATTTTCCATAAGGGGGATCGAGATAGGCAAAGAATAAGCTATCGCTAGATAGGAACTTAGGAATGTAGGTTCGGGTCGATCCTGAGCTCATATCCCTATGTTTGCAGGATAAGATGTACTTAGAGTAGTTTGTAGCCGGAACCTTAGCTACATCATCAAGGTCATCGACAGTGGGGGTTCCACCGGTAGCTGGATCATCATTTGATAGTGTATCGATGGATCTACATAAAAATAAGCATATATCAAGGTTTGCACTAGCTGTGACAGATCTTGCTGGGATAAAGGCAGTACGTTTCCTGCGGTCGATTTGAAC
Source organism: Rubia peregrina (assembly GCA_032355705.1). NCBI lineage: Eukaryota > Viridiplantae > Streptophyta > Magnoliopsida > Gentianales > Rubiaceae > Rubia > Rubia peregrina. The sequence goes on from JAULKK010281242.1 coordinate 8,259, forward strand.
TGCGAATCCACTGAAACTTCTGTGAGCTACGGTTTGGTTTCCCTTTACTAGGGCACCTGAATTTGCGAGGTAGGGGTTCCTATGCCACCTACCCAGGGTTCGACACTGACCTCTATCCACCTAGAGGGTGCTGCTACCTCAATTTAAGATCCTTCCTACACTGTGGTCATTGGGTTCTGATCAAGAGTTACTGTCAAAAATCTGCCACCAGCACTTTTTGGGATTGGGGGATTGGATTGCATGTTTTTGGCTTTCCATCCATTTTCCCCAGTAAGAGGATTGTACTACTTCATCGGCGTCTAGGTTCCTGCCATTCACTCGTTCACTTTTACACAATGTGTTTCCTGTAGAAGCAGACATGAATAGTGAAGCTCACAAATCTGACTAAATGGTCCCACTGAGCGTGCCAACTTGATGTGCCACTGAACAATCATGGATGAGTCATGAGATTGCTTGGCTGGAATTCGCAATATAAAGTTGTCCAGGGGAAAAAAGCTCTGACGATAAAGTCATATATCTTTCTTGGAACTAGGAATGAATTAGTAAAGTGAATAGTGTTACCTATTTCCTTATAAATTTCGGTATGCTAGAAACATGTAGAATTAGGTAGGGCAACTATTTTGTTTTTCCTATGGAGCAAGTACTAGAGTTTTCCCCTGGGCCAATCCAATGGTTACTACCCTAAGGATATAGACCAAAAGGTAATTCAATGGACTTGGGGCTAGCCAAATGGAGTGCTCATGACCAATATTAATGAAACACTATCAAATTGTATATCTATAAATCGTCCACTGTAAGCTCTATAGCCAAGCACAATCCTGTAATGATGGCCTCATGCTCGACCTTATTATTCATGACCTTGAACGCAAAGTTTAATGCTTACGGATAATCCTTTCCCCTGGGACTGGTGAGCAATAACCTTGCTCTACTTCCGTTCGAGTGTGAGGAACCATCAACATATAACTTTCATAACTCTTTCTTTCGAACATCCTACCCTAGTTAAATAGGCTTCATGGTTGCCACTATAAAACCAGCAAGGGCTTGATACTTGATTGTTGTTCAGGGGTGGAACTATATATCATGTTCTCCTAGCTTCACATCTCATTTCATCATTCTCTCAGAAGCTATTGGCTTTTAGAATTTTTTTTGATGGGGGTGGTTTGTAAGAAGTACTATTGTATTCCCCTTGAAGTAAGGATGTAACCTTTGTGTAACATGTACCAGTGCCACGATTAATCTCTCGAGAGTTGTATACCTCGACTGCAAAGCTCGACTCACAAAGTATATAAGATGCTGATGCCTTTCTTTCTCCATAACTAGCACTGCACTAATGGCTAGGGATGAAGCCGAAACATACAAGAACAAAACCTCGCCATTTTGCGGTCTCATAAGGATTGGAAATACTTTAAGGTGTTCCTTCAACTGCTGGAATGTCTCATTGTATTTCTCCGTCCACTTGAAATTCTTTGCTCTTTGAAGCACATAAAAAATAGTAAATGTTTCTCTACCCCTTTCGAGAGGAATCAAATTAAATTCCAAAGACCCAGTAAGCTTATGAACATCCTTCGATGTTTATAAGTCCGTCATTTTTATCAAAACCTCAATTTTCTCAGGGTTAACACAAAACTTTTCCACCAGCCATTGTTAAGTTGCTCCTGCATTTTTAAGCCGAAACAACATTTTAATATAACAATATGTACCCACATCGATGATAAATGAAATTTTATCCTTATCCTCTTCGGCCAGTTATGGATTCCACCAACTTATCAATCGGTGGAAACGAATATCTACTTTTAGGAAAACACTTATTCAAATCAGTGAAGACAATACACATTCACCAAGCTCCATCATGTTTAGGGACCATAACTGGATTAGTCAACCACTTTGGATGAAGAACCTCCCGATAACCTCCACTTTCAATAACTTCTCAATCCCTGCTTTAATAGCATCCGCTCTTTCCAGGGAAAATATTCTCATCTTCTTTTAATTGGCTTCATCGATGGATTAATATTCAGTCTATGGACCGATAATCTTGAAGGTACTCTAGTGAGATTGGAAGTACTTTAAGAAAACACGTCACTATATTCTTCCAACAAAATTCCCAATTTATCCTTTACATCTTCGGGCATCAGACTTCCTACAACTACTGTTTCCAAATCTTGAATATGAATTTGTTCCGTACCGGTTGGGTTAACCTCTCCATGCACTGAAGCCACATCTTTCGTTCTTAACGCTTCTTTTACCACTGTTAAGTTAGAATTTTTAGCTACTGTTTGATCCTCTCGAATGGTAGTTGTCCCTTTATCTGTGGGGGAACTTCATCATCAGATGGTAAAGAGACCATACTGCTCAATCTTAGAACATCCACGGGTTTTTAAGAATTACATTGTAAGGAGAGTATTCATCGATAACTACAAAATTACAGTCTATCTTTACCCCAACCTTATCTCCATTAGCTATTTGAACTGATAAGGTGATATCCCCTAAAGGATATATGGGTTTTCCCGTGAAACCAGAAAATGATGAGGCATAATTTTTCAAATTGCTGCGACCTATATCAAGCTGGCTAAAACAACTAGAGAACTTTGCCTCTACTCCACTTCCATCATCAATAAAAAAAACGCTTCACTAAGGAATCCCTAATAATGGATGAGACCACCATGGGATCAGTGTGTGGGGTTTAATTTGGGACTGAATCTAACTCTGAGAATGTAATTGTCTCATCCAGCCAAACCCTTTTATGTCGTGGCTTAGTTACAGTAACTTGACGTGAATCAGCCTTCACAACCGTGTTTGGGGACCCTCTCCCACAATTCCATCCATCACATTAATCACCTTATGGATCAGTGGGTTATTCCTAATTCTGTTTTTGTGATTCCCAGTGGGCTACTCTCTTGGTCATTTATCCCTTCTCTCTTGACCTTGATCTCGAGGTCCTTCATCTTGAGGTCTCCTATCTCATCTACCCCCATTATTCTGACAATTATTTCTTTACGGATGCCAATCCCTGCAATTATTTTTGGACCTCATAAGTTCTCCACGATTCCCATGTTCAGGTTCTTATCCTTGAAATCAACCTTCCCTTAAATATATTTCAATCTCCATTGTTGGGTGGGTAAAATCATTCTTGTCATGGTTGTAATCTTTTTGATGATTATAATAGAGATTTGTAGCTCTTGTCGCTGCAATTGCATCCGGTGCATCCCTCATAAGTAGTGGCGGTTGAAACATACCCAGGTGTATACTTAAAAACCTATGCCGGAGATCTGTTCATGAGGGTATATCTCTCAAAATTTAACCTAGTTACCTCCACTAGCTTTTTCCCACAAAGATCCTTGCCCCTCCCTTTCTTATCAACCAACCTTTGTTTATTCCTCTTGGAAGCTTCTTCAACCTTGAAATACATCTTCACTACCTTTTGAGCCTTTTGGAAAGGTTCGAGGGTGTTGGTTCTTAACTTTTTGTACAACTTCAAATCATGCATTCCTGGCAGAATATCCCCGAATCACCTCATTTTCTGTGGTTTGCGTTATTCCTAAAATTTCATCCACACACCAATGATAGAAAGCCTCTGTAGTCTCTCTTGGTTTCTGCTTTGTCTGGTACAACTCTTGCAAAGTCTTTGTGAACTTGTTTTCTAAGCATATTGACTCAAAAGTGCTCCCACTGAAATCTCGATAGGAATGTAAAGAACCCCTGAGTAACTTATTGAACCATTCTTGGTCTTTCCCTCGAAGGTAACTCCCAACAAGCTTGCGTGTCAATTTTACTTCAAAATTGAACGAATTCATTAGACTTAAGAATGTCCGAATGAAATCTCGAGGGTCCAAATCCCCTCTGTAGGATTTACATCCATTGGCCATCTAACTAAAAGGGAACCTACTGCCTGCCCCATTGGCCTAATCAATCTATCCAATTCTCAAAGAATATCCAGTATCTCCCGCTAATCCTTGCGGATCCCTAGGTGGGTTCAACCCTCGGTTGGTTTCTTCATATGCCATCTGATATTTGGATTGGGAACCCATGTAACCAGGATTTTCCCAAAGACACATAACTCTTGAATGCATCGGAAGCTGCCCATAATGGCAATAAGGTCTTTGACTGATTATGGGATTCTGTAATCCCTTACTACCATATCCCTGAATTCCTAAGGAAGACACCATTCCATATCCAGCTTCAGCTCCAGGAAAAGCAACTGCTATGACCAGCGACATTGAATACACAATCCCCAGAGAATGATCCGGGAAAGAGGGTATAGGTCGTAGTTGAAGCACCCTTCTTGCATATGAAATATATGGGAATGCCAACATGGGTTGAGACATATGCCTCACTAGTATCTCCATAGCTATCGAAGGTATCGCACCCCTCAATATATCCGTGGTTATTGAGGGAGAAGTAACCTAATATCCTGCTGCCGCTAACATTTGTGCAACCTGCGTCACTCTAGCTTTGAACCAACTACTCTTATGTCTCGATTCACTTGAACAGTTCATTCATAGGCCTGAATTTAAGAATTGCCATAAACTTCTGTAAAACGCCCATCTCTTTTGTCATGTGAACCAGCTGGCATGTTCTGCGCAGGGCTTGTGTTCCCAACACCAAGCTCCAAATTGACTTGTATGGGGATTGTACCTCATCATCAGCTCCTATCCCCTTTAACCTTAACCTCACACTCTTTCGAGTAGTCGTAGAAGTGGATATAAACTAAGAGACTCAAATCTGACTTAATCGGTCCCACTGGGTGTGCTAATTAATGCATCTCAAAACCGATCAAGTAGAACCGACGAATCTCTTGGTCATGATCTTAAAAAAAAAGCCCCGGGAAGCCCCGGGAGAAAACTCTCTGATGCTTAAGTTAGCAAACCGTATGAATCCCGTATAAAAGATAGAAAAATTAATGTTAAAATGTATACGTACCTTATATTTATACCGAGTAACCCCAATAGTGTTTGTTTTCAATTATACCTCTTAATTACCATAGTTACAGCCATTGGTTTTGACCGTTCCAAATATCCTTATTGGGCTAAAATAGGCCCAACCAATTATTGGGCTTCTTGGATCAAACCATCATCAGTATGATATCACGTTGATAGAATTTGAGTGGATTATTTTTATTTATGTAGTTGGGTATGGGATTGTCAATTGTACACGGTACATTGTGTATACAGACAATATTCTATTGCGGTAAGTAACTTAGCATTTCAGTGAAAATTGATAATAAATGTCTTATATAACACAGTCTCACGTAGAGATCAGGCTTTAAAGTAAAATTTACATAAAATATTTTGGGATATGGGGTCAAAATAAAATAACTTTTATTTTGAGGCCTAATATAAAAGGTTTATGAAAGTTCAGGGGTTAATCAACAGTAAAATAGAACTTCTATAACTAGTAGAGAGTCTTCTATTAAAGGCGGCATTGGAAGACTATTTTTAAAAACTCGCCTAGAGCCGCTTTCAAGAACCGTTTCCTAGCTTGAAAACTTCCGTTCGTACCCAACCTCATTTTTTTGAAGTCAGTTAATTTCAAAACGAAAGAACTTTTTTCATATCCGCATTTAAATATGGCCTATGGAAGGCGATTGATGACAGAACCATCTTTAATTTCATCTATAGAAGCCGGTTAGTCATATCTGCCTTTTAAAATTCTCCTTTTTCGAGCTCGTAAATTAGTTACGATTTTATTTTAGAGCTCGTAAACTTAATGGTCTCCTGGGCATGAAGATAAGATAGAATTTATAATTTCAAACAAAGTGTATCGTGACTTTGTAATTAAAATTGCTTAATTTCGAGTTTGAAAATTTGGGCAGTATATAAAAAAAATGCGGCCTAATCATTAAATGCACCCAAGTCCAAAAATATTGAAGGGTTTCCTTAAAATTCTTGTCCATTAATGAAGAAGTGATTCCATAATCTAAGGGGATTCATTTTTACATTGGAAAAGGTTAGTTTCATTTGAATTATTTACTTCATAATCTGGGAAAATGTTAAGGGTGGAGATGATTTGAATAATATAAATATATATATATATATTTATACATATAAA
>JAULKK010281251.1:0-14302 GCA_032355705.1 Rubia peregrina
AAAGAGGAAACCCCTTCTCTCTTAGTTTAATTCTCCTAGTTTTGTCCAAAGACATAGAATCCATGGATCAATTGGGTTTAATTCTTAGGGAGTAGTGATTTACCTTGGAGATTTATATTGTATTAGTGACTTGGTAGTTTTTTGTGATATTCTAAGATATTCCTATCGTCTAATGCTTGTGAATTATTGTGTTGACTTGTGCCTTACATTCTTGTCAAATGTATGATTGATATAGTATGATTTCATACACCTCAGTCTACTTTCATTATATGGTGCACTATTGTTGTCCCTTAGGGAGTGTTGGCTATGGTAACAGGGAGATGGAGAATTTCGCGACCGTGTGGGTGTATGGATGTGGGTCATGAGCACCGCTCCAATGACCGTACGCTAGTTAAATTGACTACTTACTAGTGAATAACTGGACACTAGACCTATAGGAGGATTAGATAGTAGTACCAACTAGGGTTGGCTTAATTCGATCTATGTTGTCGCAACTCTTGAATTACCACAAGGTTTCGATCCCTTTGCCTTTTTAGGCCCAGGGAGAAGCATTCATGGTGGAGTGCCTGGGATATAATTCTTTGCGGAGAATAAGTAGAACTGCATAGCAGGCTTGTAGCACTTCCCTAATTATGGAGGTGGTGTCGATTGAAGAAAATGAGAGCACCTTTGTGTGACAGACAATGGGAAGTTTTGACTATTGATCACACTATGTGACATAAGTATTAGGATAGGTTTATACATATTGTACTTGATTGAATCTAGGATCAAAATATACTACTGGTCATGTAATGCAAATATCCCAAGTGTTAGTTTTACGTAGTTTACTATCTTATTCTTGCATGTTTGTAGTTGATAAATACCCCCTTAAAAAACCTTGTTTTGCGACATTGACTATTCCTGACATATGATTAGATTGACGACCCAATTGTGGCTTTGCATAGTTAACTCTTAAAGTCCTAGCACCTCCTTAGACGATCCCGAACTTGCCACTATCTACCATTTGGTAGTTTAGTAGTAAGAACAAAACATAAATATAAATATATTATCTTTGTGAAGCAATTTGCGGGTTTATAGATCTCCCATAAAAAGGTTTCTTATTAGCAACCCCATAGAGTAGGGATCAAATTTTGGTGCCGCTGCTGGGGATGCTAGTTTAAATTTTCAATTGTTAACTTGCATAACTAGTTGGTTGAGTTTTTAGTGTCGTAGGTTTTGTTTTTGTTTTGCAGCTTTGGTTGGTTTTTTATGTTGAGCCTTTGTAGAGGTGAAGGCTTTGAAAAGGTCAAGGCCTTGGACTTCAATGATGGAAACCGGAAATTTTCTAGCAGGAAACAACAAGGGTTCCAAGGGCAAGATGGAGATAGATAACACCCTACGCAAATTCCTTCAATCCTCGATACTGCGATCACCTAACATTTCGGTGGTGCAAGGAAAACCAAGGGTACAACTAAGGTTGACAACCTCAACCCTACCAGAGAGGAGAAGTGATTCCAACAACAATGCCACTTTATACAAGTCGGGCCGGAAGAAGATCCTAGATGTAATTTCCCAATTGGCAAAGAAGAGCAATGTGTTCACGGAGCTGGCAAGGAGAGAGATTGATTAGCTCGAAACTACATCCTTTTCAAGTATCAAGAATCTCGAAGTACAAGATGGTCAACTTGCCACTTCGGTGTGAGGCTAGGGAATTTGAAAAGATACCGTCCCAACCTGAGGTTAATCCACGGAATGTGAGTGCATTGAAGTTGAGAAACGGGAAGGAGGTACGCGAGGCCAAAAAGGAGATTGTACAAGAGGATGACCTAATTGTGGAAGGCAACAAGACTAATTTTGAAGAACAATAGATGGTTGTTAAGGAGGAGCCAATAAAGAAGCTCCCCGCCACTGAGGCAAGAGTGATCCCTTAGCCTTCATTTCCTAGTGCTCTACGGGGAAGGCCAAAGGTGACAACCAATGAAGCGAAAATTTGCAAAGTCTTTGAGAAGGTCAAGGTTAGCATTCTGATCCTTGATGTGATTGAACAATTTCCCTCTTATGCTAAAATTTTGAAAATACATGCACTAAAAGAAGAAACAAACCAACTAAGAAAGTAGGTCAATTGAAAATATGGGGTGTAGCCACTTTTGCTCATAAGAACATACCTAAAAAGTGTGATGACCCCGGGATATTTTCAATACCTATTTCCTTAGAAGGTAAATTGGTGAAAATGCTATGATTGACTTAGGTGTCTTTATCAATGTGATATATTTTATCCTTTATGAGAACTTTGACATAACTGAGCTTAAGGACACTAGGGTTATTGTCCAACTAGCCGATCATTCCCAAGCTAGACTTAGAGGTTTAGTTAAGGATGTCATGGTTATGGTAGGAAATTTAGTGTTTCCAGGGACTTCTATGTCCTTGATGTATTTCACGATAGTGGTTCACCCCCAATTTTATTGGGGAAATCCATCCTAAACCATCAAGGACTAAAATAGATGTTCATTTGGGAATATTAACCCTAGATGATGATGTTGATAAGGTTGGATTTGAGATTTATAAGCCTAAGCTTGATTCACCTATTTCCTCTCGTATGTGCAATGACATATCATTATGTGATGAGCTTGTTCAACATGATAACACTTGCATGATTTATGATGATGAATTCCTTGATGAGTTCCTTGATGATATTGATGACAGTGATGAGAGAAATTATATCTTGAGCTTTGATTTTGATGATAATTTTGATGACACATATGGTTCATGCAAATTTAGTGATGGCCTTTCTATTGTGGATTGCTTTTCAATGGTCACTAACTTGCAGAGGTTGGTGGAGAGTGTAAAGGACTTAAAACTTTCTTGACCACCTCCTAAACCCAAGAATTTGGCTAAGGGATCGACATTAACTAAGGTACATGATTTTGATTTTGATGAGGTATTGCCTAATATAGAAACCTTGCATGTTCTATCTTCCTTGAATGAGAATTTTGATGATGCACATGTTGATAAACATGATTTTGACGTTCCTTTTGAAATTAAGAATGCTTTGCTTCCAATTGCGAACACTAATGTGCGGCGGATAAAAAAGCAAGTTAAGGAATTCAAACCTCATAAATCCTTTCCTACTCCCAAAATTAACAAAAATGTGTCTACCATTGTGAAGGATGAATGTGTGGTATGTGTTTTCCAAGGTCAAGGGTAAACCTAAGGTAATGTGGACACCCGTTCGTAGGGACGTGTTCATGGGTGGTGTCAAGGATAGTGATTCCGGTCAGGCACCGATTTGTTTGTAATTAGCCTTTGAAAATGCATGAAAAAATATCGTCAGGATGAAAATAAAAATGGTGCTTGTGCTTTGTGTTAGTAGGTTTTGGAATTTTTTGTGATCTTTGAGAATGTGTTTGATTTTTGGTGGTGTTTTTAGGGATTATTAATTATAAATTTTAGCTGGAACAGTACCATGCTCGGCTTTTGTGTTTTTTTGATACAGGGAATTTTTGCGACAAAGTTTGAAGGAACAAAGTTTGGCACGGACCGTGCCAAGACTTGTCCCAAAATACAAAGCACGAGGCTAATTGTACAACACAACTCATGCCAAAGCAGGCCAACATGAGTCACTCATGTGGCATAGGCCGTGCCATATGAATGCCGCCCGTGCCGTCCAAACTCACAAATCAAGTTCCATGAGCCTTTCTGTAAATATCCTTGTTCCTCAGCCACGTTCTTCACTTCATTTCTTCACCAACCCATCAAGCCAAAAAGCTGAAGCACTTCCTTCTCCTATCCTAAATCCACCATAACTTCCTTAATTCTCAACCAAATTGCTTCAAACTTGTCCCAAACCCTTCCTTTCTTGTTTCCACACAAACCCCATGCCAAATTGCACCCAGAAAAAAAATCATCAAATATTAGCAAGAAATTAGTTCGTTCTCTTCAATTTTCTTCCAAAATTGAAGATTTAATTTCTGAAATATGTTCTAGGAGGAGTCCTACAACTAATTGGAATTTTTTAAATTTTTGCAATTTTTGGATATTTGCACGGTTAGGACTTATTGGAAGGGACTTGAGTGTGATTACCTATTTTTGTGGGAGATTTTGAATTTGGGGTAGTTGTTGAGATTTTTGGACTGTTAGTTAATAGTGTTGGTGTTGTGTAATTTATCATGCCACGTGGATAGAGAGCTGGTCCTAGCGATCCATTTATGGGGTTACGTAAGCTTCTCGAGGAGCATCAGGAGTGATGCAAGCGTCATGTAGGACAGACCATCCTTGAGATTAAGTTTATAGATGAGAGAACCCTCAAGGAACTCAAACTCTAAAAACCAATCAAAATGCTCCTGCAGAGGATCAAACTGAAGGACTACATGAAGAAGTCGACGCCTACTAACACTAGGTACACCGTAGAGTTTTTAGCCACTAATTGGCCAGGGGTCAATAGGTTTAGTGGAAAGATAGCCGAGTTTCATCTAGGGGATATGGCCCGGTCTATGACATATAAAAGGATAGCTACATGATTCGAGTGGAAGCATTATACTGAGATTGATGGATATGCCGAGAACAGCTCAAGTTTTGATATTCATACGTTCTGGCCTGCCATCTCTTGATGGCCACGGGTGAAGGCGACCAAGAACAATGATATAGTGCACCTTACACTTAGGTATGTGGCTTGGCTTTTGAGTATTATAGTGAGTTTCCACGGGGGAGCCCACCACTGCTACTGATTGGGCCTACAGGATCTTGTGGTCAATTTTCACTAGGCAAGCTTCCCTTAACCTTGTACACAATTTCCTCACTCGGTGCTACGACCTATCAATGAGGCTGAAGGTCAAGATAGCAATTTAGGGGATGATGTCACTCCAAGCTACTCATTTTGGCCTTTCGATGAGTGAGGATATAGGCGAGAACCTGAACTCCACATATACCCTTACTTATGGAGCTATGGCGAAGGCAACGATGATACATCTGGATGCTGGGCTGATTTACTGGCGCTATAAAGGCGCCAACTTCATGAGACTTCCCCAGTCCAGTAGGACCAACCTAGCATCGGCATTCAAGATTCAGGATCTTATCATTCGGCCAGATCAGGGTGCTTAGGGTAATCAATGCAGAGCAGGATGATGAGCCAGAAGAGGAGGATACCCATGTCCCGATTGATAAGGATCAGATTCCCGAGCATCTAGCAGAGTCACCCCCAATCGACCAATAACAGTTTTAGCCACCACAAATGTTTATGTAGCCACCACCCATTGAGAAGAAGTTTGTACCACCACCATCTTACCAGGGGTCGATTGAGATTCGGAAGGTGCCTTATCAGTCTACCGGGCATAGTGTTAGAGTGTCCCACAAGCGCATTTACTCTCCCTGATGACTATTTTGGGGATTCGAGCAGACATAGAAGCCCTAGACCCACTCCTAGTTCCTAACCACACCGATATAACATTTCCATCATGTCTCAGCATGATGCTCACCCTTGGAAGCACCTGCAGTTCATCCTATTCTAGGAGCATGGTACACAGGGATACCAGTTAGCTTAATCTTATGACATGTGGGCCTAGCCATCGAGGCACGAGCCTGATTAGATGCAGGCTTGGGGAGACTCATTTTTCGAGGTTCGACAGGATATTAGCCAGCTTGGTGCATAGCTGGTGCACAGCGTGACTATCATCAAGGTGAGACCGCATACAGGTTTGACCGGGTGGATGATAAGCTACAGTATTTGAGGATGGACATGGGTCTACCCCACCATGATAAGTGGGAGATCACTGATAGGCTGAGGACATCATGCATTGGAGACATGGACACCCACATCAGGAGTCGCACATGCAGAGGCGTGGAGTCAGGCGTGGCGATAGTGGAAGATCCAGAATAGGTTTTTAGAGGGGCACAATAACATTAAAAATAGTTAAAAATTTCATAGAATTATCTTAATTATACTTTTTTCGTAGGTATAGTCAATAATTTTACTTATATGATGGAAGTAATTACAATTATACACGTATGAATGTCAATATATTTATATTTCAAAGTTATTAAAGAGGTTAAACACATTTTTTAATAATTTAAACCGAGCTCTAGTTATAATCAAAATATACACGAGCTTAATTCTTTTCATAAAAAAACTGAATGGGATTCATTCTATGTTAACATTCAATTTCTTATTATAATAGTTTTTGTTTGGACTTCTCAAGTAGATGCAATAGTACTTAATTAAATTTTAAATAATAAAAAATACAAATTCTTGTTTTACACTGACTAATTAGATGGGATTATTTTATAATTTATACAACTAATAGGATAATTTGATATATATTTTCATTTATCACAATGAGGTTTCTATAAAAAAAATTAAAAAATTAAATGTTAGAATAAATCAGGTTTCTGATAAATTCTAACATTAAAATATATAGAAATATGTAATTAATTATAATTTGACCTTAAAAGTGATTGAAATGAGATTTTTCATTATTGATCTAGAAGTTAGTCAGTGTAACAGAAAACTTTCCCGAAAAAAATACTTCAACGATATAGTAAATAAAAGATAAATTATTTCCTAACTAAATACAGTGAATACCAAACTTATCCTTCCGCAAAAATGGAAATTGAAGCAATAAATATCAAAACAAATATTTTAGTAAGATCTGGATTAGGATAGATAAATTTACTTTACATTAATTACTCCAAAGAAAATCGGCAGAGTACTAAACAGAATAATCAAAATTGGCTGCGCATGTATTGGATTCAAAACTGCATAATTATTCGAAGAGAAATTGACGGATTCAGTGGGGGTACGTGCCCCCATTGTATATCTGCCACTAGTGAATACCAAACTTATCCTTAAGCAAAAATGGAAATTGAAGCAGTAAAACTCAAAAGAAATATTTTAGTAAGATCTGGATTAGGATAGATAAATATACTCCGCATGAGTTACTCCAAAGAAAATTGGCGGAGTACTAAACTAAATAATTGAAATTGGTTGCGCATGTATTGGACTCAAAACTGCATAATTAGTCGAAGAGAAATCGACATATTCAGTAGGGGCACGTGCCCCTGTGCCCCATTGTATATCCGCCACTGAGTGGCGGACCGTGTTGAGGCTTCATGGTGTTTCCAACCTTTCTCTTGCATTGGGGACAAGAATGAACTAAGTGTGGGGGAGGGGTTGGAACACCTTCTTTGCTTTAATCTTTTATACCTTTATCTGCTTGTGATTGTTTTGGATGTTTTGATTATTACTTTTCCCCCTCATTTTACCATTGAAAACTTTCTTTGTTAGTTTTTTTTTTTTGAAAACTTTGTTTTTGGTGTGAGGACACCTTTTGTAGTTTTTGGGATGTTGGAACACTTTTGGTGGTATTAATTTGTGTTTCTTTGACTATCTTCATGTAGTATGAACCCAACTTTTGGGGCATTTTGTGCTAAGTAAAAAATTGAAAAAAATGGGGAAAACCCCAGCTAAGTCAAACACCTGAAATGGCGGCTTAGGAAACAATGGGAAAGACTTGAATAGGTTGACAAACCTATGCAAAGTGAGAGGCCATGGTGTGGAAAAAGGTGAGAAGTGAGTTCAATTAGTGTGAAGCTAGGATGAAAACCCAATAGGGCTCCTAGGAAAAATGAGAGAAATTAGAAACTATGTTAGCATCTCTTGAATTGGCTTTGGCGGCTTCTTCGGCGGAGTAAATTAGTTTCACATATATCATGTATACCTTGCCTTTTTCTTGGTATGATTGGTTGGATAGGTTACTTTACCCTCTTTGGGGAGTGAATTTTGTGAGAGTCTCACATCTTTTGGGGAACTAGGGTAGCTTAGGAATAATAATGTTGAATGTATTGGTTAACTCACTTTGAATGCTACTTTCCACTTTGATTTTTGCTCATTTTTGTTTACTCGATGACGAGTAAAGGTTTAAGTTTGGGGGGATTGATTTGCACCTAAAAGCATGTGTTAACCAATGCATTTAACACATTTTTTATTGTGTTATGGTTGGTTGATTGCTAGGTTTAGCCGGGTTTACATTACAAGGGGTTTAGATAGCCATTGTTGGTTTTCTTGTCTTAATCCTTAGTTTTGTAGACTTATTAGACCTAATGGACACTATGTTCTTACGAGCATCTAGATCTTGTTTTGTGATCTTATTTGTAGATTGTTCGTAAGAACTTCGGCGTAGATTGTAAAAGGCCATTCACACGGATGGTAGTAGATAGAAGAAGAACTGGCACAGCCGTGTAATACTTCACGGGTCATGCCGGCCAAAAATGGTGGTGCCAAAGTGCCTTGGCACGGGCTACAGAGAACTACAGGGCCCGCGCCATTCAAACTAGCTCGTGCCCTAAGTATGTAGCACAACCATGCCATAATGCACGACTCGTGCCTCATCAACTCAAGATCCTGAGACCAACTCACCAGATGTGAAGGTCTGCACAACTGCATCATCAGTTTCCCAAAAATTGACTCCCAACTGGTAGTCCGCAAGGTTAAGCACGACACTTGTCATTTAACTTATCAGAAGGTGCTTCCGTCTGGTAGCCCACAGAGATATGTGCAACCATGCTCTTAAAACCTGGGAATTCACGACCAGCCGACGACCCCTACTGTATTACACACGTCGTGACACACAAGTCGTATGCTATTACACGACGTGTGCATGACAGCAACTAGGGTTTTAGGTGCCCTTTTTGGGCCTCTTTTAATTCACAATTCTATCTACTACTCCATCCATCCCACTATAAATTGCTTAATTTGACTTTTGGAAGTCAACTGCATCAATTTTTAACTATTAATATATTTATTTATGTGTGTAAAAGAAATTTGGAAAAATATAATATAAAAATACATATTATGATGAATCCAACGACATATAATATGATAATAGTTTTACATATAGTATAATAGAATTTAATGGTTGGAGTTAGGCTAGTTTGACTTCCAAAGTCAAATTAAGCAATTTATAGCGGGACGGAGGGAGTATTTAATAAGACCCATGCCTACTAGGGTTGAATTTTTGATAGCTTTAGTTTCATTCTCCTAGTTTTCCCTAAGAGTAGGTAGAGAGAGAAAGGAGCTAACTCATATCCATTAGTTTAATTCTCATAGTTTTGCCCAAGGGCATTGAATCTAATGGATCAATTAGGCTCAATGTTTAGAGAGTAATGACTTAGCTTAAAGGATATATATTTGTATTCATGGCTTTGTATTTTTTTGAGATTCTAAGATCCTCTTATCCTTTAATGGTTGTGTATATAGTCTTGAATTGTGCCATACATTCTTGTTAAATGAATGATTGATATACCAAGTTGGCATGCACATTAGTCTACTTTCATTGTATGGTGCACTATTGTTGTCCTTTAATGAGTGTTGTCTAGAATAATGTGGAGAGTGAGAAGTCTGCGACCGTGTGGGTGTATGCATGTGGGTCGTAAGCACCGCTCCGATGACTGTACGCTAATTAGACTGACTACTCGCTATGAATAACTGAACAATAGCCCAATAGGAGATTAAGATAGTAGTAGCAACTAGGGTTGGCGTAATTCAACCTATGTCGTCACCACCCTAGAGTCAGCACAAGGTGTCTATCTCTTTTCATCTGTAGACCTAGGGAGAAGCATTCATAGTGAAATGGCCGAGACTTAATTATTTACAGGGAATGAGTAGAACTATACAGCAGGCGGGGTCGTTGTTGCACTTCCATAATTACAAAGACGGTGTCAATTTAAGAAAATGAGAGCACCTTTGTGTGACAGACAAAGGGAAGTGCTGACTATCGATCACACTGTGTGACATAAGTGTTAAGATATGTGTAAACATCTCTTAATTGATTGAATCTTGGATCAAAATATACTACTGGCCATGTAACGTAAAATATCCCCAAGTGTTAGTTTTACGTGTTTCACTCTCTTATTCTTGCAGGTTTGTAGTTAATAGATACCCCCCCCCCCACAAAGCTTTGTTTTGTGACACTGACTATTCCTGACACGTGATCGGATTGACGACCCCATTTCGACTTTACATAGTTAACTTTTAAAGTCCTAACATCTCTGTGGATGATCGCGGACTTGCCACTATCTACCCTTTGGTAGTTTAGTAGTAAGAACATGAGCAACAATATAAATCTCTTATCTTTTTAAAGTATTTTGCTGGTCAGTAGATCTCCCGGAAGGTTTTTTATTAGTGACCCTGCAGAGTGGGGATCAGACATAAAGCGCATGTAGTGACTCCAGCGGAAGGGTACTGTGTAATCAGTTGAATTGGATTTGATTGAGACCTGCAAATATTGTGATGGATGATTGTGCCAATGAAGTATTAGGTATTATTAACAAAGTGTTTTATGGACCAAATGTGTTTTGTTTCTCGAGAATTTGTCCTTTTGGAGAAGTATCATCTTTCCAAAATGAAAAGTGGGAGAAATTTAAACTTCAATAAGTTTTGAGGTGAGCAACAATCAGTTCTGGAAACATTGATCCATTCATGTGAAGTGGTGAAGATGAATATGGAAAAAGTCTTAGAGACTACTGAAAATACTTATGCCCCAAGTTGGTAAGAAAGGTATATGATTCGGACGGAGGTACATTTATGTCCTTGCAACTGAAAACTATGAAATCGTACTTTCAGAAAGTGATGAACCTATGACATAAAAGTTAAGCTCTGACAAGCTCTAACTCCACAAAGTGGCTTAAGGCCATGAAATTCGGAATAGACTCTATGCATGAAAACCAAGTTTGATTTTGGTTGAATTACTAAAAGGGTAAGACTAAAATGATGGTCTTCAAAATGAAACCATATACTTATGTTTTCAAGGCTAGAATGGTAGTTAAAGCATTTAAACAGGTTCATGGGATGGACTGTGATGATACATTTTCTCCAGTTGGAATGATTTAGTCTATTTAAAGTTTCCTAGTAATTGCAGCTCCATCTGATTTTTAGATCTGGCAAATGGAGGCCATAATTGTGTTTCTTAATTGGATTTTGGAAGAAGATGTGTATGCAACACAATGTAAGGGTTTATAGGCCAAAATAGCTGGGAAATTATGCGATCTTTTGAGCTCCATTTATGGATTGAAGCAAGTATCAAGGAGTTGGAACATACATTTCAATGTAGCAATAAAGAGATTGGAGTTCAACAAAATTTTAAGGAATCTTGTGTATAGAAGTAGGTTAGTGGTAGCAAGATTTAATCCCTACTCCTTTTTCCCGATGACATTGGAAATGACTAACCAAAGCTGGAGTCTATGAAGACTTAGTTTAGAAAGTGTTTTGCGATGAATAACTTAGGAGAGACAAATTACACCTTGGGCATCAAGATCTACACAGGTAGATCAAATAGGATTATTGACCTTAGACAAAACACTTATTGGGTAAGGTGTTTGATAGGTTCGATTTGAAAGATCATAAAATATTTTCTAGCCATGATTCATGGCATGAATCTTAGCAAGACTTGGTGTTAATCAAAATCCGATGAGCAAAAGAGGATGAGTATGTTCGCTTATGCATATGCAACTGGGTCTATCATGTATGTTATGATATGTACTCACAGTTATATCTCGTATGCTTATAGCACGACGATGAGATATAAACTAGACTAAGGTGAGGCGCATTGGTGTGCGACCAAGAAAATATTTTAGTGCCTGAAATGGACTAAAGATAAATTTCTGGGTCTATAGTGAAAATGAGTAGTAAATCACTGTTGTTTAATTTTACAATTGAATCTAAGGATATTGCAGTAGTGGATGCTGCATAGGAAGGTGTTTGAATTTGATGTGGTCCCTATCTTAGCTGACTCGGTGACTCTCTATTGAGATAATGGTTGAGTAATCCCTTAGGCAAAATGAGCCAAAGAAACCCAATGAGTTCAAAATTTTCCTTAGAAATTTTGCATTCTTTGAGAAAATGTCGAGAATGGTGAAGTTGTTGAATGCAGTAAGAAAGGACGACAAATTGTCGTTCCGAAATATAAATCTCTTCCACAGATGGAGCCTAGTGCTCATACATTTGTGATAAGAATCTTGGACTTTAGATAGTGGTTGTGATTTTTGTGATGTTCTAGCTGTCATAATTTCGTGATTTTAGACATTGAAGGTTGAACCGTTTAACATATTATGAAATTATCATTTCATATTCATTTAACTTGGTTTAGCGTTGAAAGAAAGTCCAAAATCATTTACATCTCCAAATAGGTTATTAAGAATATGTCTTGGATAATGAAACCCTATTTAGTGATCTGGAGTTCAAGATTTATTATGACCCTAGTTTAGGTCATTGAGAGTGGACAATCATGATTCAATAATACTAGTTTGAAAGTTGATTCGCAACCCTGTTTCATGGGCTGAAGAATGTGGGATGTCATGAATCGATTGCATGGATGCATGTTGGGAACTTGTATTGGAAAAAACCGCCATGAGAATACTTTAAGATATTCATAATGTCATAAGTATATCTCATTGACTATAGGATTGTATTCCTCATACCTTAGTAATTCATTGTTTGCTTGCTTGTGAATTGGTTTACCTTGAGGCTGTTAAACGTCGCACTGTAAAAGGAGAATATAAAGGCAGTTCTTGGGTTTCCATGAATCTAGTGGAGAAAACTTGAATGTACAAGAGTGGGATTGTCCTCTCATTTACATGAGATTGTTGTCTTATGGGTCTCTTGCAGAGTTGGGACTGTAAAATACATGGTCGTGCTCAGATGGATTAAGGATTAATCATCTATCTTAACAGTTTGACTCGAGAATTTGATATATGAATTTGAACTTGATATGGATGACACATTATCTTACCTTATGTTCAGATGACCACATTAAGGGAAAAATGAATACAAATGCCCACTTGTTCTAAAGGACAAGTGGGTGATTGTTGGAATAGTGTACTTCAGTCAATGTGCATTTTCCTTATATAGTTGAAGGATTAATTACGTAGATAATATAATTCAGTTATTTTGAGTGATCGGACTATTTAATTGGAAACTGCTTTCGATAAATTAGCATCAATTATATTGGGCTTGCAGCTTATTATGACTGAACTTATAGGTCACACACACAAGGCATGAAACAGGATAAAAGAAATGACCATTGGGCTAGGATCCCAGATAGTAATTATATGAGAATTGAGTTTATAACTCATTAAGTCTAATTCATAAAGGGAAATCTCAAGTCTTCATGCGGAATTATTAGCAATAGAAGAAGGATTAACTCTAGGGAAGTCTCTTTCTGCTACTGTTATTGTTGAATCTGATTGTATATTGGCTATTAATTATGCTCATCATCCACTAAAGGCACCATGGAAGCTGTATCATCTTGATTTCTGAATTAATACTATCATCTCTGAAACTAATTGCTCTCTAATACATATTAAGAGAGAAGCAAATTTTCCGCGGATAGGTTAGCGAAAATGGCTATACACAGTGACTCACAAGAAGTTATCAACTGGAACTCTTTAAATCAGGAAATAAGAGGACTAATCCTCTTAGATAAACATGATGTTCCAAGTATAAGGATTGCCACAAACATTAACTGATCCATGTTGCTATCTCTTTCAGGTTTTGCTTCAATCACTGCTGCAAAGACCAGTGGTTTCCACGGACTACAATGCTGCAACTTTCAAATTTTAACCATGCTGGAAAGTTCAAAGGCATTCACGAACTACACTGCTGCAACCTTCACATTTAAGCCCTAAAGCTCTCAAATTCCATGCTGATATGAGGATTGTACAACTGATATGAGGAGATGCCTGGCCAAAGTTGGGAATTCACAGGAGGGGTGGAGGGGTGGAGATTCCTAACTTTGGAATCGCATATCCCAATCACTTTTGTATGATATACTTCCACCATCTCACTAGTATTGGCAAAATATTGTTTTCACGGTCTTCAATGATCATGTTTGAACATCAATAACTCTAGCTACATATACAAATTCCGTATAAAAATTTGATATTTAGAAAATATATGTTAAGATGAATTCAACTATATATGACATGATATATTTATTATATGTATCTTAATTTATATTTATGGTCAAAATTTGGCAAATTTGACTTTGAAAAAGTAAATATGTCATTACTGGTGTGACAGAGGAAGTATGTATAGTTTAGAACTATAGAGTTAGTTTCATATTAGGTTTTGAAGGCAACTATGTTGCCTTAGCCATTCTTGGCTTCAAACTGATGGTACTCAATTTCTTTCTTTATTAAAGGATGGGGACCACTGGTCTTTGCATGGTTAAAATTAAGATACATACAATTTCCATGGTTAAAATTTGAAAGTTCCAGCATTGTAGTCCGTGGAAACCACTGGTCTTTGCAGCAGTGATTGAAGCACAACCTGAAAGAG
>JAULKK010281261.1:0-14301 GCA_032355705.1 Rubia peregrina
ATAATGGCTTTTATGCTTAGTATTGAAGCTATGATTTGTTTAACTGGGACAGGGAGAAACTTTTCCCTTGAAGAGTGGGATAATTTTGTGTATGAATGTTTTCAGATTCTTTGGAATGCCTTGTGGTTCTAGAACTTCTTTTTTTAATGATTGCTATGAAAATTCTGCTGAATGTTTCTATTTCCATTTAGCTCCTTGCTATGTCATCGGTGAGAGAGGGAATGCAACATCACCTTCGGTCATTGTCATTGGCAGTGGCTTTACAGGCATTGCTGCTGCACGAGCTCTCTCTGATGCCTCATTTCAGGTATATGTTTTTATAGTTATCTGATATGAGTATGATCTTTAATAATTATAAGTGTTACGCACTCACCTGGCTCCTGTTTGCTCATATGTGATATAGTGATAGTGTTGGAATCTAAGAAATAGATAATTATTCCCTTGTGTTTGGATTGCCTTCCACTATTTTGTATAATACACACCCCTGTATTTTGGGACGTAAATAAAATTATTGTGCTCCACTCTTTATCCCCATAATTTTTACGGCCAACCAACGGGTAAGATTTGTGTGGATTCTTTCTACAAACAACTAGTTGATATAGTAGTCCTTTCACTTTGAACACAAACATCACCTGGCCATCCGATTTCTCTCTCTCTCTCCTAATTCTCTCCCAAATTCAATCAACTACAGTACAATTTGATAACATAAACCTGCAACCACATCTCCACCACACACTCACTGGAAACAACCATTACCCACCAAGGCCTAAGCTAATTCCCATGGCAGCTCCACCTCTTGGCAAGAGCTCACCATTTTATGGCGCAATGGTGAATTCCAACACTACTCGTCCGTACATAAATCAACTAGAGAAGCTACAGCTAAATCTGACTATAGAGTTTAAGGGTGAAATCGCAGTCCTATTCAAAGCTGAGGATATCAATTTGCTTACCCAACCATTCGAAAAACATCTAATCACAAAATTTTACAGAGGCCACCCAACCTTAGAGTTCATACGGTAGCAATTGAAAAAGATTAGGTTTAAGGTGAACCAACTATCACGACTTTAGATCACCAACATATCTTCATCAAGTTTCACCACGATGAAGATACTCAATTGTGCTAGATTAAGTGAAACTGGAACCTCTCCGGAAACCTAACGAAGGTGTTGAAGTGGAAAAAATATTTCGATGTCAATGAGAAGCCTCAAATCCCGCCAATATGGGTAAACATCGAATTCCCTCCTGTTTAATTTTTTCATCCTGACTCATTTCCTCATATTGAAAATAGGTTAGGAAACCTGAAGTTTGCTGACCTCCCAACATAGAACCTTACCCGTCCCTCAACCATTAGGCTATGCACAAAGATGGACTTTACCTACTTTTCCAAATCAAATTAGACTTGGATCCAGCACTGAAAGCAAATGGTATAACATAACATATGAGGACCATCCATCTTACTGCCCTAAGTGTGCCAAAATATGATATTTTATTTAGGAATGTAAACTGGGAAAGACAAACAAATCACAGGGCCAAGGGGGACAAAGAAACAGGCAATCCAAATAAGCAAAAAGACACTCATCCCGCTAAATCCAAGCCATCATAGATGCCTTCTCAGGTGTGGACCCTATCCTACAAAAAGACCCAATCCAGACAGAGAAACAGTTAGATTCTAATGATGGTATTGAGGTATATGAAGACGCACAAAACCTGTTTAGAGACTCCCAAGTTCAACGGAGGAGTTGTTGAAAAATCCAGGTCAAGTCACCAACAGGACATCTCAGCCTAGAAATTTCCCTTACTAGGAAAAGGCAAGATCAAGATCCCTGGTTTGGAAATTTAAGGCACCAAACTTTGCTAACCATCATCCCCTACATCGTTCTCAATGGGGAAATACTTGCTAGAAATCATCAGATGATATAGTCAGGAAACGTAATATAAGCCCCTCTCACATACAAGACAACCATGCAACTGTTCAGGAGCTCAAGGGCTTCAGTAACCGCTTCTCAATCCTATTTAATAGGGTTGAAGACAATAAAGAAGTACAAACACATCAATGAAACACAATCTTGATGGAAAATACAACAACTAATAAATCAGTTGATAATGGCAGAATGAAGACATAAACATCACAAAATGGAGCCAACACCTTGTTGGAACAATATTTGGAAAATAGAGATGGGGATATAGAGATTCAGGTAAACAATGTGGAGCTCAGCCGCGAATCAGGTACCACTGAACCCCATATTGATATAAGGTTCTTTAATTCTCCGAATTTAATTATGACTCGTGCAAAAAAGAAAACCACGATTTTCCTATGAATGGCACATGGAATATTAGGGGAATAATAAAAGGAATAGCCAGACTTAAAAAGGTAGTTCACACACATAGGCTAGAAGTTCTACTATTGTTAGAACCAAAGCAGACCTTAAACAAAATGGAGGATTTTAAAATTCAACTAGGATTTGAGGAGATCTTTGCTCTTGATGATAATAACATATGGATCCCAGTAAAGAACACATTTAAGGCCGAACTGGTTAACACACATGAGAGTTTTTGGCATCTAGCAGTCACACACACAAACATTAGAACAAAAATTCATGTCATCTCTATTTATGGACCACAAACCAGATTAACAAGACTGAGAATGCACACTGACCTAGAAATAATTGTGTCTAATTTTGATGGCTCTTGTTTAATGACTCAAGACTTTAATGCAATCTGCAACATAAATGAATAAAGGGGTAGAGGATCGCCCAATGCAAACTCCATCAATGATTTTAACTCTTTCCTAACTAATAATAACTTTAATGAAATATCCACAGTAGGAAACACTTTTACATGGACTAACAGTAGAAGATGAGTGGAGAAGGTAGCTGAAAGATTAGATAGACCAATGGGAAACAAAGCCTGGTTTGACAAATTCATTATCTCCTCACTCCAGACCCTAGGTAGGGGTAACTCTGATCATAACCCACAGATTCTCAACATCCTAACTTTACAAAAATAGTATCCTAAGCCATTTATATTTCAGTCTATGTGGTTTAACAGAGATAATTTCCTAGAATTTATGAGAGCCAACTGGGAGCAAACGGAAACAACACAGGGAATGGTAGATATGGCCATAAAATTGAGTAGATTAAAAAAATTCTAAAAATATGGAATATAACCCAATTTGGAAATATCCTTGAAAATGTGTAGGTTGCTGAGAAAGCCATAGCTAAACTGAAATGAAGCTAGATAATGACTATACCTTAGAGAACCAAATCCAGTTAAATGAAGCCAATGCTAAACTGACAAAAAAACTTAAGGATGAGCAGGACTTTTGGAAACAAAGACAAGAATGAAATGGCTTTAAATGGGTGATTTAAATACTGCCTTCTTCTATAATAGTGTCAATACTTCATGCTTATAATAAACAAGATCGAAATGGAAAATGGAAACTGGATAGATGATCCAGACTCTATAGGTGAACATGTTGTGACTTACTTTCAAAACCTTCTCACTGATGAATGCATTGATCACTCAGGCTATCACGTGGATTATCTTCTTAAATTTATCCCTTAGGTTATCACTAAAATAGATAATATCCAATTGATGAAACCTATGGACATAGATGAACTTCATAAAACAGTGTTTAGTCTCGGTGAGGATAGTGCACCAATTCTGGATAGATATAGTGGTCTTTTCTACAGGAAATGTTGGGCTTTCATCAAGAAATACCTTCTACAAGCTTTTATTGAGTTCATGTGTGGGATTAGATTCCCTAAATCAATTGGCAATACATTAATAACCCTAATTCCAAAAGCACAAACTCCCAAGAACCTTACTGAATATAGGCCCATAAGCTTAACAAACTTTTCTAATAAAATCTTATCTAAGATTTTAGCGGATAGAATAAGGCCTTTACTTCTTAAGTGTACCTCACACGAACAGTTAGAATTTATCCAAAATAGAGAAATTGTGGATAATATCTAAATGATGCAAGAGATGGTAAGGCTGTTAGATTTTAAAATGGAATCTATGAACATGATAGCTAAAATTGATATGTTAAAAGCCTGTTATCGTGTTTTGTGGCCTATGCTTAATTCTCTCTTGCTCAAATTTGGTTTTCATAGTCATATAGCTGCACTTATTCTTGGTAACACCAATAGTTCATGGTTTTCGGCACTTATAAATGAAACACTTTATGGATTCTTTAAACCCGCTAGGGGTTTGAAACAAGGGGATCTACTCTCCCCTACCGTCTTTAACTTAATCACTGAATTGTTTAATAGGGGGGCTGAAATTCATGTTCCATAACAACTATATAGACAAATTCATTCTACCTAGAGGTGCTGAAACCATCACACTTATCCAATGCGGACGACACTGGATTTTTTTAAATCTATGACCAAATCACTGAAAAACCTTGTCCTGTGCCTAAAGAGTTATGAAGCAGCAACTGGTCAAAAGGTTAATTGCCAAAAAATGCTTTTCTTATTGGTAAAAATCCAGCTCATTAAGGATTAACTTAATTAAGGCTAAAAATGGAATGTCGCAAGGAAAGTTTCCCTTCATCTATTTAGGAGTTAATATTTTCAAAGGTAGGAAGAAGAACATCTACTTTCAGAACCTAGTGGAAAGAATTAACACTAAAAGAGGTAAATGGAACAATAAATGACTTAATCAAGAAAGTGGGATAATTTGATAATGCACGTACTTCTAAGCATCCCACAACACACGTGGTTCATTATGGCACCCACTGCACACATACTGGACACTATCATTTCCAGCTGTTCCAACTTTTTATGGGGGAAAACGGACATAGGTTTTAAGATGCACTAGAGTATTCACTGTGTTATCCGAAAGAGGAAAATGGACTTGGTTTAAGTTATTTTAGGACAATAATCGATGGATTCTCAGTTAAGTTATGGTGGAAAGCTCAACAAGGTAGTAGTTTATGGGCCAAATACATTTGGTCTATCTCAAATTCTAATAGAACTTCAGAGGCTTGGAGAAGAGTGGTTGCAGTTAAAGGTTTTGCAGAATAAAAGTCTCAAATTCTGATAGGGAGAGGGACCTGTAATTTATGGGATGACAACTAGCTTAGGGATGGTCCTCCATGGCAGAAATGGCAGCAGACAATAGATATCCCTTTTCCCTATCTTCAAGTAAAGGAATTCCACCAACAACAAAAAAAATCTGCAAGTTCTTGATGGATTATTTCCAGTTCAGACACTAAAAAAACCTTAGGAATGAAGTCATCCTATCAGACAATAATGATAAGGTGGTATAGAGACCAACACCTATAGGTAACTTTTCACTTTCCTCAGCAATCCAGCGGCTGAGAAAGAGAAGAAATCATGTACAGTCATTTATTAAATTTTGGCACATGTATATTCCTCCTAAATTCTCTATTTTTATGTGGAAATTGTTAAATGACATCCTTCCATTTGATAATGTTCTAAAAAAATGGGGATAGCGGTTGTCTCTAAGTGTGCCCACTTTGATCACATTGACACATTAACACATTAACACACTTTTACAACGAATTCCCAGTTGCATTACAAGTATGGGATTATGTTTTTCAAATTATAGGCCTCCATGCTAGATCTTTTAATCATAGTTTTGATAGGTTATCTTCGACATGGTCATACCGGTCATGCTCAAAAACTAGGATCAGGGTTATACACACTTTAACAGTAGTTTCTAGCTGGATTCTATGGAAGTCTAAGAATAATCATGCTTTTAATTGTGTGGCTTACAATTTACCGTTCATTATCAAGGCAAATAATTCCCTCTCAGCCCAAATCTTGAACATTAACCCGTCGATGCATTATGAGGACTGCCAACAGTTTATCTCTTCTGGACTTTTGTCGTCTCTAATTAGAAAACCCAAAAAAATCACTTTGGTTATATGGAGGCCTCCTGATCAGGGCTTTAAAGTAAATACAAATGCCCCATTTAAACCTAACCGTGTCTCTAGACTTGGTATTGTTGTCAGAAACTCCTCTGCAAACTATATATATTTTTAACATCAGAAACTATCTAGGCAGAGGACTCACTGCAAGCCAAACTATTGGCAGTTTTAAGGGCTATAAAGTTAAGCATTTAACATAATTTTCTACCTCTAATTGGTGAACTTGACTGTATACATGCCATCAAGGTGCTAAAGAGAGATGAAAACCCACCCTGTAAAATGAAGATGAGACTTTGGGACTTATGGAATTCAATTAATACACTACAGATCTACTTCTAACATATTCACAGGGATTGCAATCAGGTAGCCCACAAATTGACAACAATAAAGGAGCTCAACCTAGACCTCTCCCAGCTACATCAAAGGGACAATGTATGAAGAGCTTTGGTTGGGGATCGACTCGGTCTTCCCAGTATCCGAATAGCTACAGAGGATCCAACATTTATGGGATGAATCTACTGTAGTTAACATATGCACCTGGCCTGTAGCTTGGATAACATAGGGGTAGAGTCCATTGCTAATAAGAATCGTGCAGATTTTAACTACAGAGATGAGGCTATTTTAAGAACTCTTGATTACTAGCTCAGGATTTATTCTATTTTGAAACAACATGGTAGTACAAAGGTAGTTGGATACTGAAAGTAGAGTGCACAATTTAAATCTTGTAAAAGTTTGGTTATTTTGATGGTTTTGGAAGCCAATATATCTCCCCCACTCCTGGTGGTTTTAAAAAAAAGTAGTCCTTTCCCTTGAATCTAGAGTTTGCACCTTGGAGGTGGGTGTGCATAATTTGGTCAAAGAATCCAAGTATCAGAGATCTTCATTCGACCACATGACCGTAGTTTTAAGCAATCAATTTCCCGATGTTGTTGCAGCCGTTGGAGAATTTCTAAGAAATTGTAGCTGCGATGTTCACGGCATGGATGTGGGTACAAGTATCCATGATGGGGATGAAACGGCAGAACATGATGATGTGGAACCATTTTTCATTACTATATGTGAAAGGGATGTATTGGTCAGTAAAACTTTGAATTATATATCACTCTAGTATATTGATTAACTTAGACTGTGATAAACTGGCTTATTTTTAAGAAGTTAATTCATCTGCATAAATGATTGAATTATGTTACTATAATGCTTGGTTTTTTTATGTTACATGAAAAATGGGTTATGTTAGACTTTGATGGGTAAAAGCAACATAGGTCATCACCGTGTATGAAATCTTCATTATATGAGCCGTATTGATGGAATAAAAAATTAGTACAAATCAGAGGTATGGTGGTTGGCCTAGTAAAATTTTGGGCTATACTGCAATTCCTGGTAAACTTGGGCAAACAATCAATGTCGATTTTTGACTTCAATCCGTACACCTGATGCGGGCGGAAACGCACTATAATGATCGTACTCTATTGAATTGCATTTTTGTGCTGCCAATTTATAATTTCAACGATTCCAATATTCTTGGAAGGACTAAAGTGCAAAAAGTATAAAGTTTACTCGTACATCAAAATACAAATCCGCTTGAACTAGATGGCTCTTCAAACCACCAGGACGTAACTCTAAATTACACCCGTCAAGATATAAATGGGTTGGGGCCCTAAAGTAACGTCGGAAGATTATCAAATTCTACATTTTGACTTCGAAGAAACCATTACCGGTTACTCTAGAACATATACTAGCACTTTCGAAGAATTTACCACCGGGGCCCAAATATTTTATAATTCACATTTAAGGCTGGAATATTAAATCTTGTATTTTTTATACTTACGGAAAGTAACGGTAATGCAAATTCAATTTGGAGGACCTAATTACAAGAAACGAATATGAACAAGTATTAATAACCATGACTGTCCAACTATGAAACTTAAATATTATGGTATATTATAAAGTCCTATTCGAATCCATTAAATAGTGTTCGAAGGGGTGAAAGTAAATGTTTGGGGTCATATTGAAAATTTTAGTAAACATATGAATCTACATTAAATCTATGTTTGGGGGCTAGTGGTTCAATCAAATCAGGTTTGAACCCGTAATTGAATTTCTAATTAATTAAAGAAATCATTCATTTTTCCAGTTGGAGTGTAAAAAAAAGTATATGGGTGTAAATGTGAAAAATCACAAGAGTTGGTGTAGACAGGAAAAATATTTTACATCGGTAATATATTTGAAAAATACCTGTGTACACGCCAAATTTTTTTGTTGTTAACATCCAAAATTTAAATGTGCATTTTGAAAACATTCGGGGAAAATGTTACACCGGTAAATTGAACATAAGTACCAGTAGTAACTACCGGTGCTAGGTACTTAGACAAAAATTCCTCAACTATTGGCAGCTGTTTTCTAGTATTCCTACACCAGTAAAAAAAATCATTCGCACTGGTACATGTACTGGTGCTAGGTACTTAGATATTTTTTTAAACAAAGGCTCTCGGGTAACTGAACTAGGAATTAAAGAAACCGTACACAACTGCTTTTATTTGATCATATTCACTGGTGTCTTATCCTTTACACCGGTATTATATCGATGCTGGGTCCTTAGAAAATTTTATATATCCAATACCTTATTCATTAACATTATTACACCGGTAATATCTATTTTAACAGTGTATGAAAAATAGGTATTTAAAAAAATGCATGTCTTTCGTTCATAACCGCAGTCTCCAATCAACACACCACTTCCCATTCCAATTCTTTCTTCAACTTCCATGAAATTGAACTAACATAACTCCACACCAATAACCATAAGTTCCTCATCATAACTCCTCATCATCCACCGTGTCTATCCTTTGCTATAAAAGGTTGAAGAGTAACAAAACTTGCCATAACATTGCGGATTAAACCTCACGTTTGTGGCTGTGAAAAATTGCGGATTCAAGTACACAAACCTTGCAAAATTAGTTGCATCCCTCAAGGTAAGTCATCTATGTATACTTTATAATGCTTTGACATCAAAAATTATTATTGGGAAGCAATACAAATTTTATTCTCAACGCATGTTTTAAAAAATGCCTCAATGATGGAAAACATTTATAACAAAACGTGTCATTCATAAAAAAAATGTTTGAGAAAATTGTGATATAGTATGGTATGTGGATTCTTGCTTTGTGATATATGATTTTGGGGAAATTTATTGAGGTATTATACGAGTCATTTCTTTTGGTGTTCTGCATGTATATGTATGTCGATGGTGTGGTTGTCAGGTCCCGTTCAAGGGCGATCTATGTGTTGAATCTATGTTTTATTTTGATATGGAAGAGCATTGTGTGAGTGCTCCTTACCGAATAGAGTATTTGTGTTGCTCATTGGAGGTCATCTCCGTACCTCTCAAAGATACAATTTATAAGCCCCTTTTTCTTATTAAATACAATTAAGTAGATAGTGTTAAGTTAGGGTAATCCACGGAGAACTGGAATATTCCCAAGTGTTTACAGATACAAGGGTGAATATAAGCCTAGATATGGATATGTGCATAAATATAAAAGCATGTAAAGAGGGGGATTTGTTGGTTGGGTTCCAAAGTTATGAAAGTAAAAATAAGATAACTAGCAAAGTCAAGTAACTATGTTAATCATGCAACAAACTAATTAAAAGGGTACAAACTACAAATGACAAAACCTTGGGGGCAATGGATATCCGCTTCCGAACCTATTATCTATCCTTGAATCCACGGCCTATTCACTAATTTAACTACTTGTTGTGAAGATAAATCTTCCACCCTTCTTTGATAGTATAGTCTACAATAGTGAATTCAACATCTCTAGCTAAACCTCACTAATGATCCCTTAGTCATTCAACGACTAAAGGTATCTCATTAATGGCATGAAGCACGAAGAATCATTAAGCTTGGTAACACTTATAAACACTACACCGTGTCTAAGCATTGAACCAATTCATGCATTTACACAAGAGTTCAACGTTCATAAAATTCTCCTATTTTCTACACAAAATAAATGTGATAAATAATTCGACATTATCATATTTATCTAGCATTCATGAAATCACCAACCATATTAGAAGCTCTCATTCATGCTCTTGGATTTCATATCTAAGGAAGGGAGAATTAGCTACTTTCTCCAAACCCTAACACATAATCATACAAGCAATTCATATAATCAAACTTCTAACACCAATAATGGATTCAATAATTAAATTCAAGCACAATAAATACACAATGGAGAAAGCATTGAATATATAGAAATGATTCTAAAGACATAGATAAGGAAGCTTCAAGCCATTGCTCCCAAGGAGATAACTACCCTAGATAACTAAAACACATAACTAACCTACAAAACCTAGGAAAAGAAAGAATAAGAAACTGAGGTTTTAAACCCAGAAAATCGCAGGAAGGAAAGCAGTTTTTCAAAAAAGTAAGATAGGGTTTGGTATTTATAGTACAAAAAGAAAGAAAGATTTCTGGCCACCCATCTGTCGGGACTCGCGATGAGACCGTCGCAATCACGAAGGAGCCCAGATTCAGCATCTTGATTTCTTTCTTCTCTTTGTCTCAAATCCTCATCTTCACATCACTTTTCTAAAAACCTTCTAGTCTTCAAACCTAAAAAGAAGGTCTTTAAATCTTCAAAGATAGTCTTCAAATTCTTCAAACACTTTCCCTGTCACATAAAACCACCTGGAAAAGTAATAAAAGCGTAAAGTCGCTCTTAACTCATCTTAGAGAATTTCAAGGCAAAATGCCATATTGAGAGCACAAAAGTGCACACAAGTAAATCCAAAAGGTCCCAAAATGACTTTTTTAAATGGACACACCACTAATGTTGTATTTGTTGCTAACATTTTGTTCTCAACTCTATTGTTGTAGATGTTGACTAAACATGGAAAGTTAACCGAGAAGAGATGTGATTGGCTCCGCAAAAAAAGATGATGTTATCGCAGCAGAGGTAGATGTGGGTAACCAAGAACCACCACACAAAATTATTCCATTGTACATAAAGTTTGAAAAGGAGGGAACGCTGGAACATTAATCAACGAAGGTAAACAATGAAGAACCAGCCGTTAATGAAATTGGGCATGAATGAGATGTTGAGGGAGACGACATGGGGGGGAGGAGCAGCGTCTGACCCACTAATTTCCAAAGGAGTTGCAAAGGGTACTCACAAGGGGAGGAAAGTGAATAAGGTGGACAATGACTTGTCCAAGGTAGGAGGAAAATTTGGTGCAGGATTCAACAAGTTTGAGATCAAAAGTTGGTGCAGGAAGTATGGAACTGCGATGGGTCATTCCGTCATGCTTTCAAAGGAGAGAAATGTTGTGCGAATTTCTTTTTGGTTCCCCGAGAAAGAGGTGGTTTTCACCAAGAATTGAACGGCGTGGACGGTTTACTGGAACTACGCATTTCGGTGCCGCATCAAATTTTGAACATGTGAACACTGGAGCGATGTCCCGGATGATGTAAAGGAAGATTCGTGGAAGGATATATTGGTTGAACCTTTGATTAATTTTTAGGCCGATGCTTATTAACTTCTTTCGTAATGAACACATGATTAATGTTTACATGTGCTTATGTTTTAATACAGGCAAGCTTCATCATTGACACAATTAGACCAAAGTTCAAGAACAAATGTTGAAGAAGGATGTGTAAAGAAGGCAAGAGACCAACTAGGATCTGGAAGAAAAAGGCGGCAAATAAATACATACATGAAGTGAACTGTGGACTCAATAAATCAAAGGTCAAACCATGGAAAAGTATAAATGAATGGATGAGGATGAGTGGAATTTGTTTGACCAAAGGCATCTGAGAGTGGAATTCCAAGTATTATTTACTACAATCTAGAATAGGAAAGTATCACTACCATCTATTGGATTACTCTCTTTATTAATCAATTTGATGGCAACCCAATCCCTCCCCCTTAGGACACTCAAAAAAATTAACTAAACAAGTGTCTGCAAATGAGTACACCCAC
Source organism: Rubia peregrina (assembly GCA_032355705.1). Lineage (NCBI taxonomy): Eukaryota > Viridiplantae > Streptophyta > Magnoliopsida > Gentianales > Rubiaceae > Rubia > Rubia peregrina. The sequence continues at coordinate 11,881 of JAULKK010281261.1, forward strand.
CACACTGGGAGGAAAGGGAACCAACATGTCGAAAAGAGCTTTCTAAGAAGCTTAAGGAAAGGGAGAGAAAAAAGCTATCTGATCAGGGATTCACTAAGAAGGAGATTGAGCAGCAATAGGGAAATAAGGAATTCAAGCCGAACAGATCGCTTATTTACCTGGAGGCTAACAAGGACAACAATGGGAAGTACACCTCAAAAGAGGTTCAATTTTTTTTAGGACATCGTATGTTCTTTCAATTGGTTGCGCGTAAAAAAATACAACTTTTGTTTCTCCATTTTTCATACATAAGTTTGCATTTCATTAATGACACAGTTGAGAATTAACGAGGGAAAGGAACAAGAGACATAGGCATTGCAGTCGGGTGAGGACATTCTCATAAAGACTACAAACAATAAGGATCACCCCGGGCAGGTACAGGGGGACTCGGGCTGGTCTACCCACATTAGTGGTTGTTCCTCATATCACCCGTAGCAATTGCGGTAGCAATTCCTCAAACAAGCAAACACCATAGGAGAGAGCATCAAACAATCAATCGGCCGTGAAGGCTATGGTTCGATTCTTTGAGCTGCTAGCCAAGGGATTCACTACTGCAAGCACTATTCAAATTCTTACAGGGCTTGATGAACCAAAGAAGTTCATTGAAATGACCATGGAGGAATTTGGTGCAGGTGCGTCAAAGTCAGGTGGAGAACCCAGCGATGGATAAGGTGATGAGGAGGTAGGCTTACATAAATAAATCCATCTTTTTCTTAATAAATTTAAATCTTTAAATCCTTAATGTAAGAGTTAACATTTTCCTCAACTATATAACTTGCGCGATTAAGAAGGTGTTACGGTGAACGTAAAATATGTTGTTGGTAAGAAGCACATGGTCGCACATATATTGTGACAAATCCATCGTCATCAGCATAACCAATAAGGCAGTGTGCCTCACATAAGAGTTTGCAAGCCAATCTACCATCCTAGGGCTAGATTGCCCTCAGTCGACCACCAGTTTGATAACGTAGGGGAGGCATTGGATAGCATGGCTGACTATCCGGTCTCTTTGATAGGAAAGGGAGACGATCAACCTAGTGATAATGATCTGGAAGGTGACTACAATGAATTGGGTTACGACGATGCGAAGATTCAGATTCTCACCAATGATGAGGTAAATTCATGTTAAAACTTAACTATCATTTTCAAAAAACATACAATGACATGTGATGTTTCCAAAAATATATATTAATAATGAATTATTGGAACATGGTAAAACAAGTACTTCTTCCAGCAGGCGATCCCACTGTAGCTCTAATTACAAGCCATCATCGAGACTGAAATTTGGAAAGAAAGCCACCAAAACAAGTCCTTTACTATACCGCACCCAAATAATTTTCCATGCCCATGACAGAAAATTTTAGCTTATTTGTAACTGCATTTCGTGTAACTCCCCCCCATTCATAATAAGATTTTTTTAAAATATTTCCCGCTGATGGAGAGAATCATTGTGCATTGCAATGCGGCTATCATGGAAATGAGTAAGAATAATGAATGTATGTTCTTCCCAGTTTTCTGACCGTCAACCTTTGCGGTGAAGTGGACGAACAGGGTGGACACAGATATACTGGTCAAGTTTGGCAAAAGGCTTGGAAACTGCAATTCGATGACCTGGATCGATAATGCACAAATGGATGTGTGGATGGGGTGAGTTCCAAACTTAACATACTTGTTTTTTTTAAATCAATTAGGATTCTATTTGTGAATTGAACTTACTCTAACAGGCACCTCGAGGAGAAAGTCCATGAATCAAATGAGAGCCTCATCCAATTCTGCCCTTCAAGGGCTCCATTAGCCCATTTTGGGTCTTGGTCTTTTCTAGGAGGTTAGGCATGTCATTCCATAGAGGTTTTATCCTACTATATCATCAAAATCCCCAGAAAAACCAACTGATCTTTCGTCCCTGAAGATACATACCATTGATGCACCCTAAACCGTCACCATCGTATCCACCGCTCCCATAGTCAGAATCTGTGAGAAAAATCCCCCATGGTTGTCTGGGGGGAAGATTCTCTGAATATTAAGCCAAAAAGAGTTTAGAATTATCAATGAATAGTTTTGTATGCAGTGTTACCTTTCTCTTTTATATAGCATAGTAGATAGGGCAACTCGTTTGATTTCTTGGGATACAAGTACTAAGATATTCCCTGGGCCGACCCAATGGTTATTACCCAATGCACATTACTTTGGGAATGAAATAGAATAATTTAGGCCCATCATGCTAGGCATTTGGGTCCAATCATGAATACGCATTATCAATAAGCCCCTAGAAAGTTGAGGGATGGAACCTTGCATTCATCCTAGGTTTCTCAGGTTCGACCTTCTGATCCCTCAACTAATTTATTGGTTTGGCCTTCAATATGGTTCCTTCAAACTCATCGT
>JAULKK010281285.1:0-14300 GCA_032355705.1 Rubia peregrina
TATAATTTTCCTTGGATGACTAAATTTTAAATAAAACTTGATCTCAATATATTAGTTAATGATATCGCGCAATGCGCTATGGTACTCCACTAGTATATAATAACATATATCATGTGAGATGTCTTTGGATTCTCCGTAACATGTAGTTTTGAAAAAGTAAAATTTTATAATCCGTTATTGTAAGCAAGCAAAGTTATCGGTGATCAAACATGGTTTGAAAAAATGTGAGAAAAAAGGGGGCCATAATTAGAGGACCAGGAGTATATATGAGTGATATCTCCAACTTTGTTCCACGATTATTTACTTCCTTCGGCCATTGAAGCAAAAAAAATGTAGATTCATAAAGTATAAGTAGGAGATTGCAAAATTTTAAAATTTAAAAGCAAGTTAAATAAATAGAAGTATAATATGATATGAAATAAAAAATTAAATGGTAAAAACGTTGAAACAAGTAGAGAAAGTTTAAATATTTTTAAAACACTATAATAATATAATACTTTCTATTTTTTCTTATTAGGATAAAATGCAATCATCCCTCCCCCTCCCAGTTCCTTTATAGTTCACATATACACCCTGATTTTTTAAAAGTGCACATGTACATCTGTGTTAGATGTGACTTAAAAATTCATACCCCTCCTACCTGAATATGACATTGACCTTTTGTTTTCTGACGTTGATCAATATTAAAATTACCAAAATAGCCTTCACTTGAAAGTGAGGATCATTTTACCCTCTATTGAAGCGGGGTCCGCCCTTCGTCAACATCAATATTAAAACGTTGCGTCGCTGTTCCTCTGCCACTTCCACCACCGTCCCAGCTCAATCCCGGCAGACGAGCTGGTAAAAGGTTTTTGGGTTGGGTAAAATTATTAATAGGGGTGGCAAATGGACGGTCGGGTCAAATACGTGTCAGGTAATATGAGTTCTTAAAAAATATTGGCATGACCTATTTCGACATTTTTTATGATGGGTCAAAATGGGTCGGGTCACAAATGGGTAGGGTTGAAACCCGTGGGGTAAAAAATTATTCAACTCATGAGTAAAAAATGGGTAAACCTGCGGGTTTCAACCCATATATGAACCCATATGGGTAAAACCCGCGGGTTTCAACCCATACAGTGGCCCACATGGGTTTATATACCAACATATATGGGTAAACCAACGAGTTTATACCCATATATTAACCTATATGAGTTTATATACAAACTCATATGAGTTAACCTGCAGGTTTCAACTCATATGTGTATACCTGCGGTCAACCCGCAAACCCAACCCATCGAACATATTTTGTAAATACCCATTTGATCCGTTACCCATTTAACTCACTACTCATTTTACCCATATCCACCCGGGTTTAAAAATATATTACCCGCTTGACCCGTGGGTTACAGGTTTATTTTGCCACCCCTAATTGTCAATTTGTATTTTATGCGTTCTTAGTTTTTTTTAATTTACTTGGGTAATTTTATCTTTTTCTATCAGGTCGGTGTTGGTCAAATTTTTGGGTGAAACCAGGAGTACAAATGCACTTTCAAAAAATTGAGGGATACATGTGCACAAACCAAAGAACCGAGGGGCATAAATGCACCATTTTTTTCTCTAATACTGTCCCATTTTATTTTTCCAAAATATTTTTCTAGAGACCACTAAATTCAATGGAAAGTAACAAAAAAATTGATACGTGAATTTTACTTATGAGAAAGATTCATATGAGATCGTATGTGAGACGAGAGATTAAGTAAAGATTTAAAAATTATCAAAAGTGCCCCATGTCATCTTGCATCTTAAATAATTGTATTTAAATTCTAGTCTCACCATAAGGTTGAGTGAGATTGTCTCACCCAAGTCTTTGTATATATTTATGGGGGAAGTTTGAGGAAAGGTGACATGTCCATAAGGTCATGTACACGCCACTTTAATTTTTAGTTTAAAATTTGTATTTTTAAATATATATTGTATTTTATAAGTTAAAACATGTAAGAAGGTGTGTTTGGATACAAAAATATAAGAAATATTATATAAAAATATAATATTTTACTTAATACTTTATTTAAATTTAAAAAATTAGTACTCCATGTGTCTCAATATAAGCTGCAGAGAAAGGGAGTAAGTCATAAAATTTGAAGACCAATTTTGTTACAATAATAGGACTGTCAGCAAGGGCGGAAACGTGGGTGAACAGTGGACAAGCTAAAAAAGAACAATAACTAAAACTAAAAATTACCAGTAACCTTTGGAGTCAAAATTCTACTTAACAGTTTTCCCTCCTAAAAATGGAGGGAACTTTCCCTAATACAAGTACAAATCAAGAAGAAAAACCATAACTACCCACCCTCTATAAATTAACTCCCTCTTTCAACCATTACCGTAGCTTTAAAAGTTGTGGTTCTATCTTGTTGCTCTATCACCGAGCTTGAACAACACAACAATAGCGTGTAGTATCAGTTCAAGACAACAACATCAAAAGTCAGCAATTTTCAATGGCAGACAACATTTTTTTGTTTCATGTCTGCAACAAAAATGACAAAGCAGCAGAAATCAAAAGGTAAGAACCATGATACACAAATATCTCAAATATGAAGAAATACAAGGGCTTGCTAAATTTTTGTTGTTGCACCAAAATAATGGCATCATTGGACACAACAAAAGGGTTGAAACAGTAGCAATATGGTGGGTTTCAATCAGAACAATAAGCACCATCTTGGATTGAGCGGGGCCATAGTTAGAAGTTGGGCACCCACTCGACGCTAGAGGCAAGAAGAAGGGTGAATAGGATCAGGGAAGAAGACAGTAAATCTGGAATCATTGTGGGCATTACCTTTGACTACTATGAGGAGTGTTTGAAGCACTGTAGTAGAAATGAATGTGGGGAAGAACACCATTCAAAGATGGATAGCAGCAAACAACATCAAAGGCCACACAAATGCCATCAAGCAATTGTTGACCTTCAAATGCAAAGACAAAAGGTTATGATTCTCATTAGCTCAACTTATTCCACATAGTTTTCATTTTTACGAACATGTATAATGTAATGCATTTGGATGAAAAATGGGTTTACCTTTCAAAACCAACTGTTAGGTACTTGCTGGACCCAGATGAAACCCATTCACATATATAGGACAACACGACACAACAGTCATATTCCCCAACTCAATTTCCTTTGTGCAGTATCTAGGCTTGTCATAGATGGCAATGACGTAATACTCTTTGATGGTAAAATAGGGATGTTCCTTTTCGTAGAGTATATACCTGCCAAAAACACGAGAAATAATAGAATTGCATGAACAATAGTAACTACCCCAATGACATCCATAAACTATGTTACAAAGCAAATCCTATTGGAGAAGGTAATGCAAGCCATAAAAGGTAAATGACCCCTTTTTAGAGTAGGAACATAGTTTTACTCTAAGACAATGCCAAACCACATGTGCAAAATAGTGATATTGAGTTTAGCACAACTGCTAGCTCAGACGGGTTCAACATGCAAATAATATGTCAACCCCCTAATTCACCGGACTTGAATGTGTATGACATAGGTTTTATAACTCTATCTGATCCCTACAGTATGAATGCATATCAAATACCCTAGATGAGCTACTACATTGATACGAGTATCAAAATATAATTTATTACAGATTTCTTGGTTTAGTTTTATTTTATTTTGTTCCATGATTTTAAGGAGTTTAACACTCTTTTTCCCACTGGGGTTTTAGTGAGGTAGTGTGCTCACATTTAGAGCTAATTTTGAAATTATTGTAATTTTAGGAGAGTTAGTTATGATTGGATTAGATTTAGTTCCTAAAAATCATGGAACAAAACAAAATAAAACTAAACTAAACTAAGAAAACTGTAATAAGTGATATTCTGATACTCGTATCATACATACTATGAACCGTGCTTTTGAAGTTGAACACACAGACTCTAAACAAGGTTTTCTTATCCTACTAGATGTGATGTTGGAAATTATGAAGGTTCGAGGTGGTAACAACTATAAAGTGCCAAATATGGGGAAAGATGCACTTGAAAGGGCTTGGTAATTGCATAGAGAACTAACAACATATGCTCAGATAGTTCATGTATGCATGTAGTATCTAACTGAAACTCGGAATATAGAACAAATTGGATCTCCAATGTAAGCAAAGGGAGTGCAAATGCCAGCAACTCAAGGATGAAGAAGTTTCAGAAATATTTTTATTTCTTCCCAGCTTTGCCCCTATTGCACTCGATCTTATCACCAACACCACCATCACCAGTGAGGTCTACATTTTCATCAAAGACCTCCACTTCTTTCTCGTTATCCATTGCCTCGAACATATAAACAACATCTTCCTCATTGCGCAATAAAATCTTCTTCATCACAGGATGCCAATAACTGAGGCGCATTTCGATGCTCTTCCACAGTTTGGGATGAGCCAAAAAACTCTTCGTGAAGTTTGATTTCAACACAACCAAAGAGTATTGAATCTGATCAATCCCCCCAACACTTTAGAACAATCGACGTAGCGAAGCATCAAGGTGTACATATCATCAAAATCATCCTGCAAATATAACTGCATTATACCCGCAACGAACACAAAACCAAACAATATTACTAGCACCTATACACCCACAATTAAGAACCTAAGCACCAACTCCACTACAAAGGGTTACCACCAACAAATAACAACCTTATGAACAAGATAATACACCATCCAAACCAAGAAAACTGATCATAATTTTAGAACGGAGGACACCGACATCTGCATTTACACGCACAAAAATAATGAAACCCTAGCCCAGCGAAAGACCAAATTTCATTCGGGTTCACACAAACAACGATTCAACAGAATGAATAATGTTTAAAACAACCCAAGAACATGATTTTTGCCAGCAACATTCACAGCTATAAAACCCTTTCAAAACAACCCTCACCCCTAACATTTTCAACCCACGATCATGAAAAACCAGAATAATAACACCCATGTCACAATCACAATGCATGAATCACACATTAAATCAATGAATTTCATAAGGATTTACCTTTTTGGGTCTTATATTTAATGTCGTGACTACAACATGACATCACGACAAAGCAACGATCTACACGACAGAGCAACGATCTACGCAACGTTAAACCTCCGACGCAATGCTTCTACTTCGCCGGCAGGAGATGGTCATCAGCGTCAAAAGGGGTGTCAGAATAAATCAGTTAGATGATTAGATTAGATTTTATCTTGTTGATTAGACTAGGCACTAGTTTACATTTATGCTTTGTACTCTCTATTTATTCTCATCCTGATCAATAATAATCAACACGGGAAATCATTCTTTCATGGTATCAGAGAAAGTTCTGATCCTAAACCCCTGAATTTTTTTAATTTTTTATTTTCTCTCCCCTCTCTTCTTTCCGGTGACCGAACCGCCACCGTTCCAGTGGCTTCCGATTAAAATCCGGCCAACTTTCGACCAATCTCCGGCAGCCTTTTCTTGAGGTCTTTTCTGTCATCTCTTCTGTGTCTCTCCGACAGTGGAAAATCGATTCTCTCCAGTGGTGCATCACCAGTAGTCCGACATCCTTGCTCACACACTCGTCTCCATCCCGATTCTTCATCGGCGGTCCCAGCGGCAATGTTCACTTTCAACATTTAAATCGATCCTTCACCAGCTTTTAGCGGCGATATTTTGCTTGGCTCCGGCTGCTAACACTCCATCCTAGTTCTTCATCTCCTGCAGGTCCGACAAATTCTTTTCACTGTACCAGAGGTCTTCAGCGTCAGATCCACGCACCGACAATTCTCCCTCGCGTGCCTACATGCCTAAGGTGTTCAGCGCATCCCTGGTTTTTAAGCATGTGGTTACACTCGACGCGGGAGTTCAGGCGCGTGTCTATACGCGCCCCGCAGTGCATTCAGCTTCTTTGCAAAATTTATTCCATTTTCTCTTTGAGTTCATTATGGCTCATCCGGGCTCCATGTGGATTTTGGATTCTGGCGCTACAAAACAAATGGCATCGTCTCCAACTGTTGTTGATCCTGTGACACTCTATGATGGTTCTGCTCATGTCTCTGTTGGCAGTGGTGCTAAACTCCCTATTACACATGTTGGTGATTCTTGGCTTTCTAAATCTTTGCCTATTTATGATGTGCTTATTGTACCCGATATCACTAAAAAAATTCTTTCCATTAGCAAATTGACTCGGGATTTAAATATTGTTGTCTTCTTTGATGACCGTTCATTTGTTATTCGGCATAAAGGCACCAGGTAAACCTTGGGTCATGGTCATATTAAGGATAATATTTATGTCTTAGACTATGGTGTATCTGCTTTACTGTTTACTGTGGAGTCTAATAAGTCGCGTGCATCTTTTAAACTATAGCATTCTCGACTTGATTATGTTGCGCATTCCGTTATTTCTAGTTTGCGTGCTTCTAGATCCTTAGTTGTCTCATCGGTTTTGCCTAAACCCACCCTTTATGAAACTTGTGAAAAGGCTAAAGGAGAACATTTATCTTTTCATACAAATGATAAACGTGCTGCTAGGGTACTTGATCAGGTTCATTGTGATTTATGGGGGTCTTCTCCTATTTTATCTGCTGATGGTTTAGCTTACTATGCCACTTTCATTGATGATTATTCCCGGCTCTCTTAGTTTTATCCAATGCGCCGCAAGTCTAATTTATGGAATGTTTATCGCTAGTTTGAAGATTTTGTGGAGAACCAGTTCTCGTCCACAATTAAGGTTTTTCAGAGTGATGGAGGGACTGAGTTCGTAAATGATCGCTTACGATCTCACTTTCAGACAAAGGGCATTCACCATCAAATTTCTTGCCCATATACTCCGGAGCAGAAGGATCGGGATGAGCGCAAACACCGCCACATTGCTGAGATAAGTTTGTCTATGCTGTATTACTCTCATGTCCCTCTCTCCCACTGGGCCGATGTCTTTGTTGCAGGCACTTATACCATCAATCGGTTTCCTACTTCTGTTCTTGGCGGACGATCACCATATAAGGTTATTAATGGTCGGGTACCCATATATACCAATTTTCATACTTTTGGCTGTCGGGTTTTCCCATTTGTTCACCCATTTGCCGGCCACAAGCTACCTTCTCGCAGTATTGCATGTGTATTTATTTGTTATAACTCACAGTATAAAGGTTTGTGGTGCCTTGATCGCACTACTGGAAGAATCTATGTTACTCGACATGCTCATTTTGACGAGACGTGCTTTCCATTTGCCCCATCCATTTCTTCGGCGATTGGTTCTCCACCTTCAGTGTTAGATGTTTCTACATTTTTTTATCCTGATTCGGCACCTCCTTTACCTCCAGTTTCTCCTATGTTGACTACATGTCCTTCATTCCCTTGCTCTATTTGTGCCACAGATCCACCACCAGAACCACGAAAAACGCCCGCTGCCTCCCCGCCGGTCAATCCGCTTCTGCATTATTCGCCCAGCTCGACTGCTTCTTCACCAGTATCCTTGATCGATTCTACTCTTCCAGCCTCTCCTCCAATCTCTCCTCCTCGGACTCGCACTTATCGCATGGTCACTCGATCGACGAATGGAGCTATTCAGCACAAAGATTATTCAGATATTATCGCTCATGGTTTTATTGCTACCTGGCTTGTGCAGTCTGAGTGGATGGATTATCGCACTACTCTTCAGGATCCAACATGAGTTACCACCATGGATGACGAGATAGAGGCTCTTCATGGTCAGTACAATTGGGATTTGGTGCCTCGCCCTTCGGACGCTAAAATTGTTGGCTCCAAATGGGTTTATCGGCTGAAGTATCGCCCAGATGGTACCATTGAGTGTCATAAGGCTAGACTTGTGGTGCAAGGTTTCCCACAGATTTCGGGTTTTGATTTTGATCACACTTTCACTCCAGTGGTCAAGGTCTTCACTGTTCGGACAGTTCTTGCCATTGCCACTATGCGCTCATCACCGCTTCATCAGCTAGATGTCAAGAATGCCTTTCTTAATGGTGTTCTTGGTGCTCCAGTATTTATGAAGCAACCAGTTAGTTACAAGGATCCCGTTCATCCAGATTATGTTTGTCGCTTGCGAAAGGCCATTTATGGACTTAAGCAAGCTCCCCGGGCATGGTTTCAATGTCTCAGCACTTATTGACTCAACTCAGTTTTCAGTGAAGCTCCGCGGACACGTCCTTGTTCATTTTCTCGAGGGGTTCCTCATTTCTTTATGTTTCGGTATATGTGGATGACATCATTCTCACAAGGAACAACTCGACTCTCCTTCGTCAATTTATTGATCGGATGCATCGTGAGTTTGTGATTAAGGATCTTAGTGCTCTAGATCATTACTTTCTTGGCCTTGAAGTTTCACCTACTTCATCAGGTTTACTTCTTGGTTAGGCAAAGTATGCTCGGGACATTCTGACTCGTTCAGGGATGTCTGATGCTTCACCAGTCTCTACACTTTTTGTGTCAGGTTCTCAGTTGCACAGTTCTACTAGTCCTCCGTTCAGAAATCCGACTCTATATCGTTCATTGGTTGGAGCTCTTCAGTACTTGACCATCACTCATCCAGAAATCCGACTCTATATCGTTCATTGGTTGGAGCTCTTCAATACTTGACCATCACTCGTCCATACGCGACTTCTCAATCAACACAGTCAGTCAGTATCTTCAAGACCCCGGAGATGATAATTTTGTGGCAGTTATGCGGATTCTGTGCTATGTTCGAGGTACACTTCATTTCGGTCTCACATTTCGTTCTGTTAGTTCTCCTGAGCTATTGGGGTATTCTGATGCTGGATGAGCTCGTTATCTGGAGACTCGTTGATCTAATTATGGATATGATGTCTTTCTTGGTGGAAATATTATTTCCTGGAGTGCCAAGAAACAGCCCATTGTTTCTCGTTCCAGCACTGAGTCTGAGTACCGAGCTCTAGCCAACACTTCTTCAGAGGTTGTTTGGTTCACTCACTTGCTTCGTGATCTTTGTGTTCCTCTGTCCGGCCCTCTGTTGCTGTTATGTGACAACAATAGTGCTATCTTCTTTGCTCAGAACACAGTGGCTCACATGCGGGCGAAGCACATCGACATCGATTATCACTTTTTTTGGAAGTTGGTGGCCTCCGACAAGCTTTGAGTTGCGCAAGTACCCACTTCTTTTCATATTGCGGACATCTTCACCAAAGGGCTATCTCGTCCACTGTTCGAGTTCTTCAGATCCAAGTTGTGCATCAGCGAGCATCCGACGCTTTGTTTGAGGGGGGTGTCAGAAAAAATAAGTTAGATGGTTAGATTTAATTTTATCTTGTTGACTAGACTAGAGTTATATTAGGACTAGTCTACGTTTATTCTTTGTACTATCTTATTATTCTCTTCTTGATCAATAATAATCAACACGAGAAATCATTCTTTCAGGGGGGCTTGCCTTTTGGGTTTTCAAGAGGAGAGGAAATGTGAACCGGAATTGGGAAATGAAGTGACAGAGAAGAAAGAAAATAGGGAAAAGATATTATTTGTTTTCTTCAAAATCTAGGAGGGCCTTTATGTCTTTTACAATTTTTTGTTTTCTAATTTTTTTTAATGTAAGGGTAAAACATTCATTTCAATGATTTCTGGCCAATTTGGCAGTTGGCTTTCGGTCAACAAAATTCAGAATTAGATTTGCACTTTCAAATTTTACAAGGATTCTATTTTATTTAAATTTGAGACGATTTCCTGCGAGACAATCTAAACTTTATACATAGGTCTATCTATAAAAACTAACACAAAACTTCATCTTCCCCTATTCTTCTCCACACCTATGCTCCGGCCTGGAAGCTGCAAAAAAAAATCAAAGAAAACATCAAATAAAAGATCATTTTTTTGTAAAACATTAAATAAAAATAGTAAACCTCAACTAAAACTTAAAAAACATATACCATCAATTGAAAATCATAAACATCAACTACAACTAAAAGTACATCAACATAATCGCCAGATTAAAAGGTTTAAAACATCAAATTAAACTAATGAAACATCAACTGAAAATGATAAACCATCAACATCAAAACTTAAATTGTCAAATTAAATATCAACTTCAAAACATAAATCTCAATAAACTACACGTAAACGTCAAGTGAAAGTATTATTAACACTAACATAATAGAATTAGTTAAATAGAATAAACATCAACTACAATAGCATGAGCTTGAGCTTGAGCTTGAGCTTGAGCTCGAGCAGAATTTATATGCGTATAAACATCACTGAAAATTTATTGAACATCATCAACTAAACAACTAGAACCAAACAAAAAAAACACCTAGAACCACAACTAACCACACTCTTCTACCACCTTGAACCACCGCACCACCATGTTGCCCAAGCACCGACCCAAACGGTCGGCAAACATCGGCCATACCATCATCTGGAGTCGAGCTCTATATTGCCAAGCCGCAATCGCACCTCCACCGACAAATTCGAGCTTCACCATTGCTACGGCCGAGGTCCCACACATCACTCAACTTAGGTGGCAAGGACACCAACAACCAACGCCGCCGTCGAACTTGAGCTCCACTGTTGCTATGCCGGAGGTCTAACACATCACTCAACTTAGGTGGCAAGGACACCAACACCGGTGTCAAATTCAAGTTCCACCGCTATTATGTCGAGGTTCCACGCACCACCCAAATTTAGGCTAGCTACTACGGTTGAAATTGGGGGAAGGATTTTGGATTAGGATTTCAGAAAATTTGATACATATACACACGATGTAAGCTTTCTTATAATTGCACTATATATTCCCATTTTTTTGTCGTTTTAAAAGAAAACTTCATTCCAATTAAAATATTTAATAATTGTGTAATGATAGTTTTCTAAATTTCAGCCTGCTGAAAAGATGTTTTAATTTAAGCTTAGAAAAGAAGACTTTGATAGTTAATTAGAGCATGAGCATGAGCATGAGCATGAGCATGAGCATGAGCATGAGATAGAGCTGGCGTGATGATAGCCAGATTGTATGATATTAACTCATCGGCGGCAGAAATGAAACCTATAAGTTTGACTTCAATACTTGGAACAAATTGGTCCTATAATCGACAAACAAACCCACTTCATAAACTATTCACAAGTTGAATAATTAGGATGCTTAGTAGGTTTAAGCTGTCCCTATTATGTCGAGCAATGCTAATTATGTCCACATCAATCCTTATCTACGTCTGCATCATATCTTTGCTTCACTTAGTACATTTTTATTTTTTCCCCTATATTCTTTGCCCACTACTGCATATAAAATTCGTTGTGGCCTTGTCAGAAGGTAAAGCGCCGCTAGATCGATCATGGAATAAGTTCATCACCACGAAAGATATCTTACAGATAGATTGCAAAACAGCCAAAGGGATTTTTATATTTTTGAAAATCAACAACTATCATTCAGATATTTGCAGTTTAATATTATTACTTTGAATCGGTGATGGAATTAGGGGATCAGGTAATTTAATCGCATAATAATCGAATTTCGAGTACGAAGATAATATGCAAGTTTCTGCTTTAAAAACCCCCTTCGTATCAAGTTAAATTGCATGGAATCTTTTTCATGATTATAAAAAAATATGTTTTACAGATAATATATTTAACTATGCATAATAACGGCAAATGAAATGCTAAGTTACTTATTACGATGAATCCAATAAGATTATATACGATAATTTTATCACATATATCGATTCAAATATACATTCAAAGATACTAATAGTATCAAATAGTAAAGTGTGTTGTTTATGTCTCTTAAATTTTCCTTTTCTTTTCTCTGTATCTTCAAAAAAAATAATCCAAAATGGTAACTGTCTTTAAGTGAAATTCATAATTTGATACCTGAATTTTAAAATTGTTCTGAAAAGGTACCAATTTTTCATTAATGTCCCGAAAATATATTTTTTTTAGTTAAAAGTGGGTACCACTGTGATACAATTTTGATCCAAATTGGTACCCATTTTTTGATAAAAGGTACCATTTGAGACATAAATGAAAGAAGGTGCCTTTAAAGGACAAATTCAAAAATTGGGTACCAAACTGTGAATTTCGATTAAAAGTGGATACCATTTTGAACAATCACTCCTTCGAAAAAAGTAGAGTCCGTCTCCTGCGAGACCGTCTCACAACGAGATCAAGAACTAAATTACAAATACAGAAAATTAAAAACATGAAAAATAAAATTTGGGGTTTAAACACAAATATTATATATCCGGGGTAAAAATTAAAATATGTAGGAAATATCAGGGACTAATATACAAAAATGCAAAACTACCTTCTTCACCGGCTACTCCTTCTCTGACAAGCACATTTTCTCCGGAGAGTCCCTCTCCATCGCGCTCCACCACTTCTCCAATGTTCTGCCAAGCTTAATCTTACCGGCGTTCCACCGTGCAACCTCCTTCTCTGTCGTTCCACCACAGAACAACCATCTTATCCGTCAAAATCCTCAATTTGCGCAGCCAAAAACATCATTCTTCGATAAAATTACAAACTCCATAACCGTCGCTCCTTGTCCACCTCTCCTTCTTCGTCGTTCTTCTCTGACCTCGCATTTTCTTCTTCTTCGCTCATTCTTCCAAAATGCACTCAATATCGTCGTTGCTCGATCTTGCCATTTGTCCAATTTAACTCCAATTCAGTGTTGCCATAGTAGAGGAATTCACTGTCGTCTTTGTCGATTCAACCGCTGCGACGTTCGCCGTTGTTTTGAGTTCGGTTTCCATCAAATTCGAAGCGCCAGGAAGATGAAGAACTTGCCGGCGACGGGGAAAATCCGGCAAAGATTTCAGGTTAAAATCGGGTTAGGTTAAATGAATTTAGGGAAAAATCATGGGGCGGGTATGGGTTATTTGGTTTTGATATAGGTTTTTATTGGGTTATACTGCCATTGAGCCCATCAGATTTAAAATAGTAAAATTAATAAAAAAAATATTATAGTTAAAAACATCATGCTTAAATTCTAAAACGTAAACATCAAATGAAACTGGTTAAACATCGAATAAAATTACTTCAAATTTTAAAATACATTAATTTTAATAAATAGTTAAACATCGAATAAATAAATGGAAATGGCCCATTGAGTATTTTAATATAACATAGAAAATCAATTAAAAACATACCGTAGTTTAAAAAAAATCAAATTAATATAGTAAAACATAAACATCAAATGAAAAAGTTAAATATCAAATAAAATTATTTAAAATTTTAAAATACATTAATTTTAATAACATCAAATGGAAATGGTTAAACATCGAATAAACATTATATCATACTAGCGGAGTATCATAGCGCGTTGCGCGATATTATTAATTAATAGGAAAAAGTGTAAAAATGACCCTATAAGATTGACAAAGTACATGAATGTTTTTGTAAAATCTGAAAGTGTAAAATTAACCCTAAATCTTTGAGAAATAGTAGTGCAGATATACCCACATTGCCCTATTATGACATTCACCGGCTAAATTAAAGCGTTGACCTAATATGAAAAGATAAAAATACCCCTTTAAAGCTAAAAAGTCAATGACCAAATTATCCCTGGGGTTTTTCTTTTTCATCTTCAAAACTACCTCCAGCACCAACATCGCCTCCAGCGATCGAAATTTTGAGTCTCATCAGAAATTCCCAGAAATTTTCCCCGTCCACCCCCATCCACCACCGCGTCCACCAAGCTCGTGTTGTCCACCTCTGTCCACCCACATCCACCAAGCTCTGTCCACCACCCCTGATGCATGCCACCACATCCACCACCACCCATCTCTGGTTATCGCCACCACAGCCCCACAACCACAGCTCCCTATCGTGCGCCAACACATCCACTACCGCCTCTCTCCTGGATCTCACTACCACAACCTTGCGACCACAACCTTCGTCGCGCGCCACCACATCCACCACCACCCCTAGTATTGTTCTCGCTACTATTGCCCCTCTCATTCCCCTTCTTCTCTCCCCAACGTCACATAATCCATCAATTCTCGCCACACAACCCGCTCGGAGTAGCCCAATTTTCCTAAAACCCATTGGAGATAAACGAATCCGCTGTCGAGGGAAGACTTAGAGGAACGAGGAAAAAAGAAGAAGAGAATTGGGTGGAATTGGGGTGAAACTTGTGGAATAAAGGTGACCCATACTTTGTCACCGCCGCAGCTTTGAGAAGGGGTGAAGCATGTGGAATAGAGGTTCTCGGGAAGAAAATGGCTTCCGATTCATAAAACCTAGAAAACGGTAAAATGTTGAGACTGTGGGGTAAAGTTGTACTTCCTCCGTCCCGCCAGTTTTGGCCTATTTTTTGGTCAACTTTCTCAGACCATGTTTGACCATCAATAACTTTA
>JAULKK010281294.1:0-14298 GCA_032355705.1 Rubia peregrina
TATGGGTTGTGCCAAACACATCGGGCATGACCATGTAAGGCCACCCGGCCAGTGTCAGCACCAGCCCGACATGACCACGCCATGTGATACAAGTCGTGTTAGCCCCAGCCGGATCGTGATCGGTCGCACGAGTAGTTCCATTTTTTACTGCTAGGAGTTTTTGCCCTATTTTGGGCCTTTGTCAATGCCCAATTCCCTATTACTATATATAGGAGCCTATGTTTACTGGGGTTTAATTTTTGCTCATTTTAGACTCCTAAAAGTAGGTTGAGAGAAAAGAACTCTTCCTTCTCTCTAATTTCTTTTCTTCTCTTTTCTTATTTTTCCCTAAGGCATTGGATACAATGAAATATTTGGGTTCAATGCTTAGAGATTACTTAATTAATTTGGGGTTCATATTTGTATTCATGATTTGTTGTTTGGTTAGGGAGATTATATAGATATACTAGAAAATTTATAGTGGCAAGTCCGGGGTCGTCCACAGAGATGCTAGAATTCGAAAGTTAACTAAACACAACTCACAATCAGGTGTCACTCCAATTGTGTGTCAAGAATAGCTAGTGTTGAAAACATTGGATTGGGGTTTTTTTTATATAGAAACTATTGGTCATGCAAAATAAGGGATCAAACTTTATTAGACTAGTCTTGGGGATATTTGCGTAACATGACCGACGAATGACCTTGATCCTAGATTCTATCGCATCTAAGAATTGTGAACATATCTCATGCTTATTTCACAAAGTGTGGGTGATAGTCGGTCATTCCCAATGTCTGTCACACAAAGGTACGTTGGCTCATTTTTACCTATCAATACTGTTACCATAATTAGGGAAAATGACTCGATCGAACAAAGGAATCATGTTGCACTCTTCTTTCCTTGTAAAACTCACTCCCGCTCAAAGGATCAAGTTCCTAAGAAGTCACCTTGAGGTGGTAGCAAATGTTAGGTATGAGAGTAAGGAAAATACATCTCGGGCACTCCACTACCGATGATTTTCCCTAGGCCTATAGAGGCAAAGGAATCGGTATCTCACAATGACTCTAGGTTTGAAATCAAGATGGTCGCTACATGACAACCCTAGTTGATACAAACTATCATTCTTATCCTATCGAGGTACATTGAGGGTGTCTCGCATCCCCCGTTAGGGGCAATGCCTTCCCTAACGTGGAAATTATTACACAATAAGCCAATCAAGCTAGGTTATAACGATAATAAAAGTACTCTCGATCATATATGCATGCACTCACAAAGCTGGTACTCACGAACCTACAATACCCCTAATCCAACACTCCTAAGGTAGCAATAAAGCCTAGCACGATAACATATCATATATGAACTACGGTGCATCATAGAATATACACAACATACATCTTATAATGATATAAATATAAAATCAAACATGAATATTCATAGACATAAAAGATAGGAAGATCTAGAATCTCACAAAATCATGACCTAGTCATAAATACAAATTAAATCCCCAAGTAATTACGCTACTCCATGGACACTGAACCCAATTCAATTATTGGATTCATTTGCATAGGCATAAACTAGGAAATAGTAAATGAGAAGAGAAGAGTTAGTCTCTTTTTCTCTATACCTACCTTAGAACTATTACAATAATGATAGGATCTTGAACTAAAAGAAGGAAAAAAGAGAAGAACTCCGGAGAGATATAATTCTCCTCTTCCTTCCTACCAACCAAAAAAATTAGATCTATATTATGCCTACTTACTCAACCCTAGGAGACTAAAGACTCTCGATGTAGGAGAAGATAAATGGGCCACTAAAGGCCCATGTTTTGAAAACCCATAGTGCAACCCAAGTGCCATCATGGTACCACGTCAACATGAGTTATGTAAGAGCACCCTCTCGTACCACGTCAGTAAGATCTGTGTAAAAGTACGTGGGTTACGCTGCATATCCCACAAAAAAAACACGAGGTCCGTGTAAAAGTACCCATTATGGTAGGTTGGCAGAGGTTGTATAAATGCATGTGTGGTGTGGACTGAAGTTCTTTCTCGAGTATACTGAGTGTGCGAGGCCTATAAAAAGGCATGCGGGACATGGTTTGGAGTCTTCATCTTCATCTTCTGAGTGTGGGGTAGCACAAAAGCTCGCAGGCCATATATTGAAGTCTTGTATCTTCTACTTCTGAGCGCGCGAGCCATGATAAAGCACACGACCCACTACATACTTACTCTCCTTGGCACTTGCCTTTTTCCCTTCAACTTGTATGTGCCACTACTAGTGAACCGCTGATTCGATTTGGGAGTTCTCGTTGTCGATTTTATCGAACTTAAGAAGAGAAATACAATGGTGTCACCCTCAGAGGC
The DNA here is from genome assembly GCA_032355705.1 of Rubia peregrina. Classification (NCBI taxonomy): domain Eukaryota; kingdom Viridiplantae; phylum Streptophyta; class Magnoliopsida; order Gentianales; family Rubiaceae; genus Rubia; species Rubia peregrina. The sequence goes on from JAULKK010281294.1 coordinate 2,338, forward strand.
TGATTCTTCTAGGATTTTTCCTAGAACTTGGTTTAGCTCTTGGATCATAATTCATTAGCTTCTTTGTCTTCCTTATTTGATCCTTCTATCTTCTACCAAATTTTGACTCGTGACCTTTTGTCTTCTACCATGCTTGTCAATGGCCTTCTACAATATACTATGATTCTAGAAAATAGCCTTCACTAAACTACTCTGAAGTGCTTACGAGCAATCTACAAATAAGCTCACAAAAATAGAATCTAGATGCTCGTACTGACATAGAATCTATTAGATGTAAATAAGTTAAAAACGAGGGATTTAGATATATATAAGGCAAAAAAGGGTCATCTAAACCCCTTATAATGTAAACCCACTTAAATCTAGAAATCAATCATACAAAAATGACTAAAATATATATTAAATGCAATAGGAAACATATGCTTCTAGCATCTCATCAGTTTGTGAGTACCAAGGAGATGAGTGCATGCATGCTAGCTCGGGAGTACCATCCTGATCATTAGACTTTAACCTAATTGGTTCGTTATGTAATAATCATTCATGTTAGGGATGATAGTTTCCTTAACGAGGGAAAACCCTTGGCAAACCCCGATAGAGTAGCATAATAGTTTGTAGAACCTAGGATTTTAGCGTAGTGACTAGAATCGGGTAAACCCTAGAGTCATCATGAGATGGAAACTCACTTGCCTCTCTAGGCTAAAGGATTGACGTCCATAGTAGAGTGTATGTGACATATTATTCTCACTCTCATATCTAACGACTACTAACTAAGAAAGGCATTGTTCCTTTAAGTGGGGGCATGTTATCATTGGGAGTGCAATTGACGGGGAGGGATATAGTATCAATAAAGCAATCAGCATGCCTTCCCTAATTACGGAGGCAATGTGGTAGCTTCATAAAGTGGAGATGTACCTTTGTGTGATAGACATTGGGAATTCTAAGCTATCTCCACACTATATAACATAGGTATATGGCAGGTTTATATATCTTAAATGTGATAGAATCTAGGATCAAAGTCATTCATAGATAATCTTATGCAAATATCACCCGAGGCTAGTTTATTATAGTTTAATCTTTCTTTTTTACATGTTCCTTAGTTGTTAGATAAACCCCCCAATATTATGTTTGTAGCACTAGCTATTCTTGAAACACAATCGAAGTGACTCCCGATTGTGAGTTGTGTCTAGTTAACTTTCAAATTATAGTATCTCTGTAGACGACCCCGTAATTTCCATTAGGTACTCTCTAGTGGTTCGTAGTGAGCATGGGAGCAACTTTACAAATTCTATCTTCCAGTCTTTGCACTCCACAGGTTATTATTGTTCATATAAAAGGTTTTTTTTATTATTGATCAAATTTTGGTGCCATTTCCTGGGAACTGGTTTAAATTTAATTGTTAGCTTGCATGACTAGTTGGTAGTAGTAGTTAGTGATTTCTTTTGTAGGTTTTTTTGGTGATTATGTTAAAGCCCTTTGATAGTTTTTCTTGTTGCTGCTAACTTAACTTGCTAATGTTCTTTATGAACTGGTAGTGGTTTGCTTCTATTTTATGGTACATAGTTGTACAACCAACCAAGGAGCCATACATTACCAAAAAGAAAAATAGGTAGGGGAAAAAGGTGGAGAATGAGAGTTATAGGAGAAGTTTCGTAGGGACCAAACCTTTGTGTTGACGTACAGAGAGGTACTATGATGGAAGACAATACGACGTTGAGGGAGTTGATGACTCTAAATTTGGAGAATCAACCCATTTGTATCATTTTCTCGCCTATTCTGAAAAATGTTATATGTGAGTTCAAGAGTGGGATGATAAAATGTGTGCCTACATTTCACGGGATGGCCTATGAGGATCCCTATAAGCACCTATCAGAGTTCCATTTTGTCTGTACCAAAATGAAGCCACCATTGGTGTTGGAGAAGGATTACAACTTGAGGTCTTTTACCTTCTCACTTTGAGATGCGGCTAAGGATTGGTTGTACTACCTCCAGTAAGGCTGTATCACCTCATGGATTGATATGAAGCGCAGTTTTCTCGAGAAGTATTTTCCTTCAAAATTTACTGGATTGAAGAAATATTAGTCCAACATCTCGCAGATCCCGATTGAATCTCTTTATGAATATTGAGAGCGATTCAAGCATTTGTTGGCAAGCTTCTTTATCATCTGTTCAAAGTGGGAGATCTCGTGTACAATTTATTTGAGGGTTTGTGTAATGAGGATATGCGGTTGGTAAATTCCGCATATAATGAATTGATAGTGAACAAGAGCACTAAGGATGCTGGCGTGTCCAAATTATATAGTTATTTTAGGATTTTTTGTGTTCATTTTGGTTGATTTTTATGCTTTGGATACTCTATTTTACCTTGAATTCCTATTATTAGAGTTGAGATCGACTTTATCGCTTTTGTCACTTGTAATAAGAATTCTGTGATATGAGGTAATTGTTGAAGATTTGAAGACTCCATTTTGAAGACTATGAAGACTTTTGAAAACCCAGAGAAAGGAAGAAGAGAAGACTACATGAAAACCAAAGAGATTAAATCACTTGAGGGCAGAGTACTCTGGCCGTCGCGAGCCACGACAGATGTGTCGCGAGTCGCGATGGCCATCTGCCCAAATTTACCCTTTGGGATTTTTGTACTATAAATACTCATTATTTTTTCTCTTCTTTCCCAACTTTGTTCTCCCGATTTTTCACTGCGAAAAACCCTAGTTTCTTCCATTTTCTCTCTTAGTTTCATCTTGACTTCATGTTTGATTTTCTTTTGTTAATTAGTATGTACTCTAATAGCTAAACATAACATTGGAAGCAATTGATTGGGCTTCCAAACCCATGTCTTGAGACCTGTTTATAAGCTATTTAATGCTTTATCTATTGTGCATTTATTGTGTTGAAATGAGTTGTTGAATTCATTTATGACATTGGAAGTTTGAGTAAATAAAATGATTGTATGATATTGTGTTAGGGTTTGAAGTAAGTAATTAATTCTTCTCTCTTTGATATGAAATCCAAAAGCATGATTTAGGGCTTCTAATGTTGGTGATTTGATGAGTGCTAGGTAAATGTGGTGATGTCGAATTCTTCGTCATGTTTATTTGTGTAGCAAATGAAAGAAGTTAATGAGCGTTGAACATTCTTGGCTAATCTTGTATAAATGCATAAATTGGTTCAATGCTTAGACACGGTGTAGTGTTTATAAGTATTACCAAGCTTTTTGATTCTTCGTGCTTAACGCCGCTAATGGGATACCTTTAGGCGGTGATCGACTAAAGGAGTCATTAGTGAGGTTTAGCGAGAGATGTCGAATTCACTCTGGTAAACTACTATCAAAGAATGATGGAAGATTTATCTTCACAAAAAGTAGTAAAAGTGTTGAATAGTTTATATGTTCAATGATAGATACCGGGCTTGGAAGTATAAATTAATTGCATCCAAGATCCCGTAATTTGATTTTAAATCTTCTTAGTAATTGTTGCTTATTTAGTAGATTTGTATGGTTTGCTAGTTTAACTTGTTTTTAAATTGATAACTTAGAAAAACCAAACCAAAAATCCTCCTGTTTACAAGCTTTTATATGCATGTATAACTTTATATTTAGTGTAGTTTTTATCACTCTATGAGAAAAGACTTAGAAAAATCCTTTGTCTCCGTGGATGACCCCGACTTTCCATTATCTACTTAATTGTAGTTAAGAGCACTTTAGGGCTTAAAATAGTACATTTCAGAGGTACGGTGATGACTTCCCAAATTTTGACGCCACTGCCAGGGACAGGGCGTGTATTTTTAAGTGTTTGAGCATATTATGTGTGGAAACGTACTGTTTGTGAATATTTATTAGTTTACTTTTATTTGATATTTGTTTGGCTCGGAGACGTATTATTTGAGTTCTTGGTATATGATTCGTACTCGATCATCTTCACAAGAACCCCTACACTACGACCCCAAGTTGGAATTGAACTTGAGAAAGGCTATGAGGCTTTCTTTGGAAAGTGTGAATAAAAAATCTCCTAGTGACTATTTTACGGAGTCTTCTAACTCTATGGATCATCACGAGGAGCATGAGGAGGAAATTTTGGGAGGAGCATCTCACCATCCTCCCCTTCAAGAGAGGAACATCACGTTGAGGCAAATTCCATTGCGGAAGGTTATGGCTCCCAATCTAGAGCACCAACCAATGTGCATCACATATCCGACTGTTGGAGCTAATGGGCAATTCGGAGTTGAAGTCATGATTGATACACTTGCTATCGTCCTTCATTGGTAGGCAAGGGGAAGATCCTAACAAACACCTCCTTGATTTTTATATGGTATGTAATGGGATGCTTCCCGAAGGAGTGATTGAGGAGCTATATATGTTGAAGGACTTCTTATTCTCATTGCAAGATGCCGCAAGAGATTGGCTCCATTATCTTTCACCCGGGAGCATTACCTCATAGGTTGAGTTGAATAGGAATTTTCTCTCAAAATACTTCCCAGCTTCAAAATCTGCCATCTTGAGGAAGGATATAAGCAATATTATACAATGGCATGAGGACTTCTTTTATGACTTTTGGGAGAGGTTCAAAAAGATTTTTGCTAGTTGGCTGTATCATGGCTATTCGGATGGGGATTTGGTCTACTATTTCTATAATGGTCTTCTTGAAAGGCTAGCGAGGGGATTTTGTAATGGTTCTTTTGGGAACAAGTCCTCTAAGGAAGTTATGGATCTTTACGAGGAGCTAGCCGAAGAGTCGAGAAACTTTAGTTCGAGAGCAGATTTGAGAAGGCGAAAATCCCAACAATGCAAGTGCTTCTTCCAACCATGGAAAGCTTGAAGACCAAGTGTCGACTCTCACATCTATGGTCAAGGCATTGATGACACAATCCGGAGCAAAACCTCATGTAAAATCTTGTGATATTTTCTCTTCTCTGCATCCTACAGAAGCATGTCCTACTTTTCAAGATGATTATGTGGAGGAGGTAAGTGCTATGCGATATCAAGGAGGCCAAGGGTACCAAAATCAAGGGTACCAAAGATACCAAGGATACCAAGGAGGTGGAGGATACTAAAGCCGGCCTTATAATGTTGCTAACCAAGTCTACCCAAATCTCTGATATGGGAATGCACAAGGAGGCCAAAATGTCCAACCTTATTGTCCTCCTCAACAAAAATATCGGCCACCACAACCGCAATACCAAAGGCTTGGTGATGAGCCTCATAATCAAGGTGAAAGTACAGGGATGTCAAGGGAAGAAATCATGCAATCCATTAGAAAGTTGACAATATGTGCGGATAAGACCGAGAAACACCAAGAGAATACCGACTCTAGCATTAAAAATCCAGAGACCCAAGTGAGCCAAATGGCTCAAATCTTGAATCGAATGGAGACAAGAGATTATGGAAAATTTCCATCTCAACCAGAGCTCAATCCTCGAAAAAATGCAAGTGCTATCACTTTGAGAAGTAGTAAGAAGGTCGGTGAGTCCCGGGAGGATGAAATTATTGAAACAAAACTTGTTGCGGTTGAAGTGTTTGAAAAGGAAGTTGATAAATGGAAGAAATCATGCAAGCCATTGAAAAGTTGACAATATGTGCGGATAAAATCGAGAAGCACCAAGAGAAGACCAACTCTAGCATTGAAAATCTAGAGACGCAAGTGAGCCAAATGGCTCAAATATTGAATCGAATGGAGACAAGAGATTCAGGAAAAATCCCATCTCAACCGGTGCTCAATCCTCGATAAAATGCAAGTACTATCACTTTGAGAAGTGGTAAGGAGGTCGGTGAGTCCCAGGAGGATGAAATTATTGAAACTAATCCTGTTGCGGTTGAAGTGTTTGAAAAGGAAGTTGATAAAGAGGCCGAGAAAGTGGCCAAAGAAAAAGTGAGGAAGGGAAAGGAGAAGGAAGAGGAGATCACAATTGAAAAATTGACATCCATTCCCAAACCTTCATCCCCTCCTTAAAAGAAGGCAAACATGGTGGAAATCCCTCCATATGAACCGGAACCACCATTTCCGGAGACTTTGAAGAATAGGAGGAGGAAGGAAGACAACAATGACATTTACGAAGTCTTTCGTAGATGTGTGGTGAATATTCCTCTCTTAAATACCATTGACAAAAATTCCTAGTTATGCAAAATTTCTTAAGGAATTATGTGTTGTGAATAGAAAGAAAATGGCCAAAAATAAGCTAACAAAAGGGAGAAATGAGCATGTTCCTGCTTTGTGCAAAAGGGAGTTACCACCTAAATGTAGCAATCCCGGTATGTTCACAATCCCTTGTGTGATTGGCAACACACATTTTGAAAAGGCCATGTTTGATTTAAGTTTATCCATAAATGCAATTCCTTATTCTTTATATGAGAGCCTTAATTTAGGTACATAGCATTAAACCGGGGTGTTTATCCAATCATTCTATTTCATATTGTCGAGGATGTGTTGGTTAAGGGGGATTCCTTAATATTCCCAGCGGATTTCTATGTCTTAGATATGGAGCATAATAAACATGCCGCCCCAATTTTGTTGGGGAGGCCATTTTTGAAAACCTCTAGGACAATGATTGATGTGCCTAATGGTACCCTCACCATGGAATTTGATGGGATTAAAGTAGAGTTTAACATAACTGACTCTATTAATTATCATAATGAAGAATATGCTTGCCATGGTTTAGATGTTATAGCGGATGTAGTGCATGATGTTTTTCAATTGAGTGGTGATGATTCCTTGATAGTTTCTCTTGAATGTGATAATCATGATGCATGCAATGTATATTCTATGAGTGCTAACTTGAAGGGATGCTTTGAGGACTTGAATGAGCGCCCAAAGATGAATTTGAACCATCTTCCTATACCTCTTGAGGAATCCAGGAAACTGGAACTCTTGCCATCAACGAAGAAAGCCCTGATGATTGAGCTTAAACATTTTCCAAGTAATCTCAAGTATGCATTACTTGGAGAAAGGGAAACACTCTCGGTCATTATTTCGAGCAAACTTACCAAGGGACAAGAGGAGAAGCTTGTGGAGGTTTTGGGGAGAAATAAGGAAGCAATTGGATGGACTATTTATGACATAAAACGCATTATCCCATCCACTTGCATGCACCGAATATTGTTGGAAGATGGGGTAAAACATGTGTGACAACCTCAACGACGTTTGAATCCACCTATAATGGTGGTGGTAAAGGCGGATATCCTCAAATTACTTCAAGCTATGATGATTTATTCAATTTTGGATAACAAATGGGTAAGTCAAACACAAGTGGTGCCAAAGAAGAGTGGGGTGACGGTGGTTGAAAATGATAAGGGTGAGATGGTACCTATTCGCGTCCAAAATGGGTGGCCCGTTTGCATTGATTATCGAAGGTTGAATACGGTAACCCGGAAGGATCACTTCTCGTACTGTTCATTGATCAAATTCTCCAGAGGCTTGCAAGTCACCCATATTATTTCTTTTTGGATGGGTATTCGAGGTATTTTCAAGTGGCCATTACCCAGGAGGACCAAGAGAAGACAACCTTCACGTTCCCCTTTGGTACGTTTTCTTTCCGGCATATGTCTTTTGGGCTATGTAATGCCCCTGCCACTTTCCAAATGTGTATGGCAAGAATTTTCTTAGAATTTGTTGAAATTTTTGTTTAAGTATTCATGGTTGATTTTACTGTTATTGGTAATTCCTTATATAATTATTTAGCAAATTTAGCACAAGTTCTTAAGTATTGCATTGATACCAATCTTGTGTTAAATTCTGGAAAATGTCACTTTATGGTAGAATGAGTCATTGTCTTAGGCCACATTGTCTCATCTAAGGTTTAAAATGTCACTTTTTTTTTTTGAAAAGTTTTGATCTTATTTACTTGGTACCAAAGTTATAGTGTACACTGACCATGCAACTCTTCGTCACATGATAACAAACAAAGAGGCCAAGCCAAGGTTGATTCGATGGATTTTTCTTTTGGGTGAGTTTGACTTGGAGGTCCGAGACAAGAAGGGTGCAGAGAACCTGTTGGCAGGTCATTTAAGTTGTTTGGTACCATACCAACAAGGTGAGGTAATGTCACCGGAAATGGATCATGTACGAGAGGAGTTCCCCGATGAACAATTGTTCTCAATCCGGAATCTCCCACAGTGGTATGCTTACATTTCTTATTTCTGGTATATTCCCTCCTCATTTTACTAAAGCTCAAAAAAATGCTAAGCATTATGTGTGGGATGATCCCTTTATAGAAACATTGTGTTGATCAAGTAGTTAGGAGATGCATTCCCGATAGTGAAGTTCATTCAAGTCTTGCTTTTTTTTCATCCATATGTATGTGGCGGTCATTTTGGAGCAAAGAGGACGGCTAGGAAAGTTCTAGAAAGTGGATTTTATTGGCCTAATTTTAATAAACATGCATACACTTTTTGTAAAGCTTGTGATAACTGTCAGAGAATAGGAAATATTTCATCTAAAAATGTGATGCATCAGAAAACCATATTGTATTGTGAAATTTTTTATGTATGGGGCATTGATTTTGTGAGACATTTCCCAAACTCTTGTGGCTTTACGAATATTCTTGTTGATGTTGACTATATTTCAAAGTGGGTTGAAGAAAAACCCACTAGGACTGATGATTCAAAAGTGTTGTAGATTTCTTAAGGGATAACATCTTCTCTAAGTTTGGGTCCCTCGAGCTTTGATTAGTGTATGTGGCACCCATTTTTTTAATCAGACAATCGAGGCCTTTTAAAAGAAGTATTGTTTCACACAAAAGACTTTCATCGCCTATCACCCACAATCCAATGGACAAGCCGAAGTTTCCAATCGTGAAATCAAGTCCATTTTTCAAAAAAAAATTGGTTAACCCTAACCGGAAGGATTGGAGTTCCCGACTGAATGATGCCTTATGGGAATATAGGACGGCATATAAGACACCAATCGGTATGTCACCATACTGGTTTATGTTTGGAAAGTAATGTCATTTGCAGGTGGAAATAGAGCATAAAACTTATTGGGTGGTCAAGAATTTCAACCTTGACATGGATGATGTCATTTTGCATAGGAAGCTGGATTTGCAAGAACTGGAGGAGATAAAAATAAAGTCTTATGAAAATGCTAAGATTTACAAGGAAAAAAGGAAGGTTTTGCATGACAAGATGATCAATAGGAAAGAGTTTGACATAGGTCAAAAGGTCCTCCTATTTAAATCTCTCATTCGCCTTTATCCTGGTAAATTGAGGTCGCGATGGATTGGACCTTTTGAAATGGTGAAAATATTTCTCCATGGTGTGTTGGAAATTTTAGATCGAGCTAAGCCCAACTCCTCCAAGATGAATAGCAAATGTTTGAAACTTTACCACGAAAGTTTTGTACCGGAAAAAGGAGAAGGCGTTGATATTCTTGAACATCCGGATTGTCACTTCTTTGTTGATGTTATTTCAATTAAAGCAGTTTTGAGTAATTTCATTAATTGACATTGTTCTTTTCACAGGTGTGTTTTGATGTGATTTTGCAAAAAGTTAAATAGAGCAAGAAGAAATTTATAAGTGGGGAAAGGCTTGGAAAGTTGGTAATTTTTGGAATATGTTTTAAGTGGGAGACCCTTTCTGTAGCAATCGCGAGAGCACCGTTGCGAGTCGCGACACATCTGTCGTAATCGCGCCAGCTACATCGCGAGTCACAAAGAACAGGACATTTTACAACTCCAAGTCCATTTTAATTGCGAGTCATGATATATCCATTGCGAGCGCGACCAAAATCAGGACAAGAATCAAAAAATTGAAGTTCCAGGTCTACATTTTCACGATCGCAACAAATCTGTCGTGAGTTGCTAACGACCACGTGAGTCGCGACAGACCACTGCGGGTCGTGACAACCCTGTCGCGATCGCGATGGAAATCATGTAAGATTCTCAAATTTGCAACTTCCAGGTCCAAAGGAATCTGGCCATTTTGCAACTTCCAGATCCAAATATTTGCGAACGCGACAGATCCATTGTGAGTCACGACGTCATGTTAGAAGTCGCAAAGGTATCTGTCACGAGCGCGATGCTGGGTTGACTGTTCATATACTAATATACCCAGTGTCACGAGTTGCGACAGCCCTGTCGTACCCACGTCACTGGGCTTATAAATAAAAAAAATAATGGGCGGAACCTCAGTTCTGCCCTTCACATCTTCCTGCTTCCCTGCACTTAATCCTTCCATCGCCTTCCACCACCCCTAGCCACTGAAATTCAGTCGGAAAACATTTTTTACACCGTTCGGTTCATCTCCAATCACAACCCCTACTCAAATTCGCATCAATCCCACCGAATCATCCAACCTTTAGTTGAAATTCAAAATTCTAGACATTGGGGATTTTAAATTTTAGGGTGTTCAAGCTTAGGAATTTTTTTGGGTTCAGCGTATTCATCATCCCTATCATCAAATTGGTACATTTCTTCAACACTGTCCACTTGAATTTCTTTATTTATTTAATCTGTGGATTTGTGTGATTGTGTTCATTTGATGAACTTTTGGAATATTGCTGATCTGAATAGGTTCTCTTTTTTTTGCTGTGATTTTGGTGAATGTGAATGTGATTTTTGTAACTTGATTATTTTGAATGTGTTCATTGGATAGACTGATATTGATAATGTGGGATGTTAGTTTTATGATTTTGGCTGTGATATTTGCTGTGAATTGGGCTGCAAATGTTGATGTTGTATATATTAGGCTGTGAATAGGTTGTTATTTTGAATGTGATTATTGATATTTTGGTGTTTTCCATGGGATGTAATTTGGAGGGATGATATTTTGGATATTTTGGGCTGTCATATAACCCTAATTTGGTTAAATAGGTTGTAACTCTACGTGAATGCATTGGATTGTACATGTTATGGTGTTCAGTGAGAACCATAATGGAACTTGATTTTCTACGTCATCATGATTTTGGATGGTGGAATTAGTGTAGATTTTGATTAGGATTGGACTAGTTTGTCTTTGGTATAGCTTTACTAGTTTGACTTTAGTTTGGCTTGGATTAGGGTAGTTTAACGAAGTTAGTATGGCTTTGATTAGGCAACTTTAATTAAACTATATAATGATGTTTGGGTACTTATTGCTATAAGTTACATATTAGTTTGTCAAAATACGTTCTTTTGAAATAACATCTGAGTGATTATCTCTTATTTCCTTGTGCTTCTGATTTAGTTTGTTGTATTGAATATACATGGCCTCGAAGAAGATAACTAGAGCAGGTATTTCTGATCCACCTCCTCTTCTAGTAGCTAAGCCTGCACCACCACCTCTTCTGGACATATTCATGGGACTGCGTCGGATCACCGGCGCCTATGCCGAGAGGTGGGATATTGTGTATGTAAGAAAGATCTAGGAGACTTACTTCACTAATGAAGCACCACTGGAGGCACTTCAGCTCAAGGAACCAGTCATATGCCTCCTTGAAAATGGGGGGTATGGGAGGATTCCTATCCCGAGGAGCACTCACTTATCGGAGGTACAACCCTGAGTTCTTGTCAACAGTCAAGACTTATACGGAGGTGGATGGAGTTCCATGAAAGAGGTTCATCCAATTTCACATGAATGACCGCTCATATAAGATGAACCTCTCGGATAATGAGGCAGCTTTTGGGTGGGACTATTCAGAGATCCGGTCGAGGCTAGACCTGGAGAGGCGTACACCCACTATGGAGGAGAGCTTCTTGTTCTGGCACGCTATCACGAGAAAGGTGCATTATGTCAGAGACAAGAACAATACCATCATTCATCCAACGCTTCAGTATGTTCACCACCTCCTATCCGTCACTCTATTCTGCCGCACTGAGGTAAAAAATGTCCCCAATGATAATATCCATTTTTTGTGGAAGTTAACCAGTGAGGGGACCAGATACGGACGATGGGTGGGAGGTCATCGCCGTACCTCTCAAAGACGTAATTTTTAAGCCCTATTGCTCACTAAATACAACTAAGTAGATAGTTTGGCAAGTCGGGGTCGTCCACAGAGAAGA
>JAULKK010281322.1:0-14295 GCA_032355705.1 Rubia peregrina
GAAATACTACAAAAGTCAAATCAGATTTATGGTTAACAAGAAAAGGTGGAGCAAGGCCAAACTCACTTCCATAAAACTATCCCGTGGATGCTACGGTTGACACATTAATGGAGTCGAATGGGACAAAATGGAATTCTTCCTTAATCAGGAACACTTTTTATGCAAACGAGGCTGAACTAATACTTGCAATGCCCATGCCTCATTATCATCAGGAAGACACGTGAAGCTGGCAGCTTACATAGGATGGTAATTGCTCGGTAAAATCTGGTTACAATCTTTCTGTTAATTCCATGTATTTGGATACTGCAAGTCATATCGCTAGTAGCAGCACTGGACCGTCCCCCTACTGGAGAAGGATTTGGAAATTAATGGTGCCACCAAGGATAAGTCACTTCATATGGTGGATATGAAAAGACCAAATTCCGATGGTAAAACATCTTGTCCAAAGGAAATGGCCAGTGGAACAGTTCTGCCTTACATGTACATCAAATGACACTTCTGGGGAACACATCATTTTCCACTGCCCACTAGCTCATCAAGTATGGTTTTTAGCAGATATTCATAGCCAAATTTATCTATTTCAACAACCATCAGCGGCGCTATGGTTAAGAGATATGCTATTGGATCTTGATAAGGAAAAAATGTCATTAGTAACCATCTTAATGGATCACTTATGGTTCCGCCCGAACAAGCTACTGCATGGTGAAGTTCATGACCTACAACCCTTGAGAATAATTCACCAATCCTTATCCCAGATTGATGAGATCAATAATGGAAAAGTTAGGGAAGAGCAACATAGAAGTCATGATCAAAATGTTCGGCCAGTCTATGATGCAGAGGTTCTGACAACAAGACCTATTCTCTTCTTAAATGCGGCCAAACACAAGACAACATATGGGTATATGGAGCAACAAAAAGAGTTACGAATAAATACCCTGCCCAAATAGCTGAAGCAATGGCTTTAACTGAGGATGTAAGGGGATGCATAAAGCAACAAATATATCCTAAAGTTATCAACGGTGATGCCCAACTAGTAATATATGTTATTCAATCAAATAATAAGGATAGATAATATTTGGGCATGATTATAAATGATACAAGAGCACTCATGCCTGCCCTAGATAACCCTATAGTGCAATGGATCCCTAGAGAAGAAAATTCAATTGCGGATCAAATAGCGCAATTCCAAAAATCTAGTTCACTAGATAGGAATTCATGTAGGAAAACTCCATCCTTTGTAAACTTTACCAATGATTAATGAAATATATTCTATTTTTCAAAACAAAGAGTTTATGTATAGAATGTCAAGTAAGGGTTGATCGGTTATTCCTCAACGTAAAACGTTTTCATTGTTTAAGTATAGAAAGTCAAATAACGGTTGACCGTTGATTAATTAAGGTCAAACCTTGGTTATTAGGGGGCGTTTAGTTGGGGTGAATTAGGAAATCTGAGATCTTGATTCCCTTAGTTAGTGTAAGGATTGACAGTTAATGAGTCAAAGTCAAACCATTTTATTTATGTTTACATACGGAAAGTCAAATAAGGGTTGATCGTTGATTAAATATTTTATATAATTATGAATAAGTAGTATATAAAGTTTTATTTGGTGAAAAAATAAAGTTTATTTATTGATATTCGACTTTGGTCATATATTACTCAAACACTGCGTTTAATTTATTTATTTTAAAAATATAGATATAAAGTCATAGTTAAAAGTATAGTGAAAATATTTTAAAAATTTAAAAGAAATGGAGTAGCATAAAAAATCTACAAAATTATATTTTAGTTTTGTTTGAAAATAAATTATATATATATATACATATACATATATTCACTTATTTTAAATCATGTATATCACGAATGTTATCTAGTTATTCATATACTAATAAATAAAATAATACTATTAATAATAAAATACAAAGGGTGAATGTGAATTTGCGAATTTATAAGTTTAATTTTTCATTTAGAATATTGAATATTTTTACATTGCATATATATTATTTGAAAATGTGGAAGGCCTAAAATATTAGTATTTTGAAAATGGGTCTAAGTAGAAATATGGCTCATGACTACGAGAGGGACGTGCGACATGGGTCCCAAAGACAACCGATGTCGGTAAGCGAGAAAGATGTGCGACATCGGTCATTTTTGTATGTGAGTGGGTCGTGCGACATCGGTCACAAAAAGAATTGATGTAGGTAAGCGAGGAAGACATGGAACGTCAGTCATTCATGTGAGCGAGAGTGATGTGCGATGCCGGTAACAAAAACAACTGATATCGGTAAGCAAGAAAGGCTTGCAACGTCGGTCATTTCGTGTCTGCGAGAAGGTCATACGATGTTGGTCACAAAAAAAGCATCGTTAGTAAGCGAGAAAGGATTGCAAAATTGGTTATTTATGTGTACGAGAGGAACGTGCGACGCCGGTCCCAAAGACAACCGACATCGGTAAGCGAGCAATGTGTGCGACGTCTTTCATTTCTGACTTTTTTTTAAAAGCGAGTTAAAAAGATTACTTTTTACCTCTATTTTAACAGAAGTATATAGTACTTTTTATTTCATTTTTAAAAATAACCGAGGTAAATGAACTTTTTTGCTTCGATTATTTGACCTAAACCAAAAAAAAATTGAGGTAAAAGGGGGGAAGTAATAGGTCATTTTTCTTGTAGTGTCTGGAGACTAAAATGAGCAGCCAGGAGTGATATCATGCCCCCAACTGCTATCTTGCATGTACGTCTCGTGGATACTGGCAGCACTGGGAGAAAAAGGAATCCACGAGATCAGAGCAGGCGCACCTCGTGCAAATCGACCACAAAATCTTACTGTCTCACTCACTCAAAGTAGTAGCCTCGTCATGGCACAACAACACTGTGGTAAGCAGTCTCGCCACATATCTTAGTGCCAGATGCACTATATAATTGTTTTTTCTCACCGTCTCCTGCGGCCATCTGGTGATGGCGGGCTATAACATTCCGACATTGAATCCTGAGCAATCCTCGGTGTGGCCATCCACCTCACTCACGTACTTCCACCCAAAACACGTAGTAATTTCCTGGTAGATCATCGATCAAGCCTCATCCCCAGGTGGAACCTTACCACCTTATCCCCCTGCTTATTGGTTCCTTGCTTGACAGTAGCAAGGAACTCTAGGGTGTATGTAATGTACATGGGGGATGGCCTCTCTACAAACCTCTCCAAACTGATCCTCTTCAAGAGAACCTTGACCGGTTTATAGATTTTGAGGTCCTTGAGGACCTTCTTATCCACAAACTTAGTCTTGAGGATAGGGCATCCCACAAGATGCTCTCATCACTCCTAGTGGTCGGGACAGAGTGTCTGTAATCCCATGAAGGGGACACTCGAACTAGATCTCTGTCTCGGCATAGTCGCAGCAAGAACCAAACGACACAATACAAAAATCACTAACAGCCCAACTCAAAATCTTAAACCTGCTGCCCAACAATCTTAATTCACCCACAGAGCTATGCAATTCTCAAAAATCATAAACAAGCCCCGCCAACAAAGTCCTCAACATGCAATTTCCCAAAAATCCAAAAATTTAAAATTTCCAACTCTACCAAATGAGGGTTCGGCCGAATTTCCTAGGTGGGAAATTAAAGTGGATTTCGATGAATTAGAGACCGAGAAGTGTGCAAAAATCCTCCTAGAGAAAAACCCGATGATCCCCAACACATGGAATGGAGAAATCTTTAAGTTTTGGCAGAAAAACTTGAAGGATGGTCGATATGCTCTTTTCAAAATTTGGGCAAGATTTTTGTTGTTTCTAGAGCCAATTTTTAGTGGGCTTTGTGAGGATTCGAAAGGGGGATGTTTTGGGACAAGTTTTGTGGAATTTGACTGAGAATTGAGGGAGATATAGAGATTTAGGCTAGGAGAGGAATAAATCGCAATTGGTTTTCCTGGTGAGGAAGAATGAGAGGAACGTGGGTATTTTATAGGGAGACTCGTGACTTTTGATTGGCCATTCTGGGCAGCACAAGATGCATTCATATGGCATGCCCCATGCCGCTTGAATGCCTCGTGTTGTTCCTGTGGCACGAGTCTTGGCACAGCCCGTGCCAAGTTCAATCCTTTCAAATTCGTCACAAAAATTTCTGCACCTGAAAATATGCAAACCAAGTATAGTACTATTCCAGCCAAAAATATGATGACTAAAAATCCCTAAAACACCACTAATTCTCAAACATTTTCTAGAAAATCACACAATTTTTTCCTTCAAAATCTACTAACACACAGTAAAAGCACCATTTCTTTACTGTCGTTCTAACGACTTATTTTTCATGCGTTTCAAAATCTAAGAAAAATCAATCGGTGGGTCTCCAGAATCATCATCCGCGACCCCACCCATAAGCACTTCCCTATGGACGAGTCTCCACATCAGTTTAGGATTACCTCTTACCTTCGGTGATACGTACCAAACACATTCTTCTTTCACAATTGTTGGCATATTCTTGTTAATTTTGGGTATAGGAAGGGGTTGAGGAGGTTTAAACTTCTTAGCTCGCTTCTTTCCCCGTTGTATGTTAGTGGTCAATTTTGGAAAAAAAACATTCTCAATAGCACATGGAACACTAACATCATGCATATCAACAATAACATCATTCATATTGTCATTCGAGAAAAAAGAACATGTAGGGTTTCAATATTGGGTAGCACATAATCACAAACAATTTCACTAACCTTATCTAATGTTGATTCCTTAGCCATTTCCTCAGGTTTAGGGGGTGGTCTAGAAGGTTTTAAATCCTCACCACTCTCCACAAACCGCTGCAAGTTAGTGACCATAGAAAATCCATAATAGATAAATCATCACTAAAATCACGCATAGCATAGGTGTCATCAACATCATTATCACAATCAAAGTTCAAGACACTCATTCTTTCATCAATCTCATCATCTAGGAACTCATCATTATCAATCATGCAAGACTCATCACATTGAAAAATTCATTTCAAAAGGTTATGCCATTACATGCAAGAGAAGAAGTGGATGGTTCATGCTTAGACTTGTAAATTTCAAACCAACCTTATCAATGTCATTCTCTAGGGTTAGTGTTCCCAAATCTATTTTGGTCGTTGATGTTTTCAAGAATGTTCTCCCAATAAAATTGGGGTGCACCACTATCGTGCAATACATCAAGTACATAGAAGTTCGTCGGAAACATTAGATTAGCCACCATACTATAACATCCCTAACTATACCCCTATGGCTTGCTTGGGAATGATCAACTAGTTAGACAATCACGCCAGTGTCCCTAAGTTCACCTATGCCAATATTCTCATAGGCTAAATGGGATAACATTGATAGAAGCCCCTAAGTTAATCATATCATTTCAAACCAATTTACCACCTAGAGAAATAGGGATTGAAAACATTCCAGGATCATCACACTTTTAGGAAATATTCCTATGAGCTAAAGTGGCTACTCCCCCTATTTTCAGTTGACCTATTTTTATAATAGGCTTATTCCTCCTCCTAGTGCAAGCATTTTTCAAGAATTAAGCATACGAGGGAATTTGTTCAATGACATCTAAAATTGGAATGCTAACCTCAACCTTTTTGAAGACTTGGCGGATTTGATCTTCGTTGGATGCCACCTTTGGTCTTCCCCGTAGAGCACAGGGGAATGGCGACAAAGGGGTGGGTCTTGCCTCGGTGCTAGGGAGCTCTCTTGAGGGCTCCACCTCAACTACTTTTCCTTTCTCTTAAATATTGGCCTTGATGCTTTCCATAATTTTGTTATCTTCTTGCACAACCTCCTTCTCGGCTTTGTGTACCTCCTTCTCAATTTCAAAGCACTCAGATTGCATGGGTTCACCTTGGGTTGGGAAGGTAGCTTTCAAGTCGGCTCACCGAAGTGGCAAGTTGACCAACTTACACTTCAAGGATTTGATACTAGAAAAGGCTCTTATGTCTGGCTTCTCAATCTGTCTTCTCATTTGCTCTGTGAACTCATCATTATTCTTTTCCAATTGTGCAATTTCCTCAAGAATCTCCTCCTGGCCTGACTTATCCATTTGAGCATTAGTGTTGGAAGGCTCTTCTCCCCTCGGGTAAGGTTGAGGTTGTCCATCTCGATTGTACCCTTGGTTGTCCTCGCCACCGGAAGTTTGGGGGTCGCGATATCGGGGATTGAATGAGTTTGCATAATGGTTTTTGTTGATATCCATCTTTGTTTCCTTGGAAACATTATTATTTCCCTCCAGCAAAATGTCTATTTCCACCATTGAAGTCCAAGGCCTTCACCTCCTCGAAATTATCCACCACTTGCCAACATGTGTCAATTAGGTGATCTAGGCTACAAATTCCACACACCTTAACTTTCTTCGTCCTCCCTTTCAAAAATTATTTCATCATGGAGGCAAGCCCTTAGACTTTCTCTTTAAGTTTGGAATAATGAGAGGGATCCTTTAAAACCTTCACACATGATCGGGTCCTGAACTGTCTTTTTGCCATTAGCTATCTATTAGAACAATGCCATCGCATCGTTGGGTCTTTTGTTTGCTATTGAACTATTACATGCCACATTCACCATGCGTAAGTCTTCATCACATAAGCCGTTAAAGAAGTGATAGACAAGGTCGTCTTCTTTTCATAGATGATAAGTGCAACTAGCCAATAGACGCTTGGACCTTTCCCAGTACTCATACAAGGACTCGTTCGAAAGTTGCAAAATATTGTACAGCTGCTTCTTCAGACCTGTAGAATTTGAAGCCGGGAAGTATTTCTTAAGAAATCTCCGCTTCATATCCATCCAAGAAGTGATACAGCCCAGTGGAAGGTAATAAAGCCACGTCTCCCACCGAAAAGGAAAATGACCTTAGATTGTAGTCCTCCTCCGACACCCCCAGTGGTTTCATATTGGTGCAAACAAAATGAAACTCCGATAGGTGCTTGTTGGGATTCTCTTCCGTCAACCCGTTGAAAGTGGGCAAGCATTGGATCATGCCGCTCTTCATCTCACAAGTGACATTCAATGGCAAAGGCGGGAAGATGATGTAAAGGGGTTGATTATCCAAATTTGGAGCCATTAACTCCCTAAGCGTTCTATTGTCTCCTGCTATCTTAACTCTTCTTCATTGTACAAAAATGGTTAGGCTTTGTAGAACCTCTCCTCTAGTTCTCCTTCTCCTTCTTCTTTGAGTAGATAGTGTAGAGCTCCTAAGTTCGTGGTACGGGTATATACCATAACAAGAAGCATTACATTACCAATCCAAAAGGGAACACTAGAAAATCAGATTAGGAGTAACATGTAAACTATTAAAAAGCTCAACACAATAATCAACTAAATCTATAAAAAAAAAAGGAAAAACAATAACTACTACTACCAACTAGTCAAGCAAATTAACAATCAAAAGTTTAAATTAGCATTCCTGGCAGTGGTGTCAAAATTTGATTTGCACATCTCGAGGTCATTAATATTAACCCGGGGAGTGCTAGGAGATCAAAGATAGAATTTATATGTTGCTCTTGTACTCACAACCAACTACTACAGTGAAGCTAATGGCAAGTCTAGAGTCATCCACAGAGATGTTAGAATTCAAAGGTTAACTATGCAAGACTCGCAATTGGGCGTCACTCCGATTGTTATCAAGAATAACTAGTGTCACAAACTATATTAAGCTAAGCCCTGGGGATATTTGTGTAACATGATCGGTAGATGACTTTGATCCTAGATTCTATCTCATGCAAGATCTATAAACCTATCTCAATGTCCATGTCACATAGTGTGGTTGATAGTCGACACTTTCCGATGTCTGTCACACAAAGGTGCCTACGTCCATCCTATCACCGCCACCTTCATAGTTAGGGAAAGTGCATAGTGCGGTCAAACCGATCCGCGCTCCTCTTTCCCCTAAGAAAAAACATCACATGCCTCCACTATGAGCACTTCTCCCTAGGCCTATAGAGGCAAAAGAACTAGTGTTGTATGATGACTCTAGGATGGAAACACCAATAGTCGCTACACTACAACCCTAGTTGCTACAAACTATCATGCCTATTGGAGAACACTATATCCTATCAATTTTGGATCAGCTCATCAGAGTGGTGCCCATGGTCCTATATGCATACACTCACATATCTGAGAACTCACGCCCCCACAACATCTTAACCAACACTCTCAATAGGAAAAACAAGCCCAACACGTTCATGTCACATACAACAATGGTGCATTAAAGAGTATAATTAACATGCATCATTTCAAGAATGTAAAGAGCAAATCAAGCATGGTATTCATAAACACATAAGATAGAGCGACTAAAAATCTCACAGAATCTCTACCAAATCATGAATACAAATTAGATCCACAAGGAAATAAACTACTCCCTAAGTATTGAATCCAATTTTACCATTGGATTCAATGACCTTGGGCACAAAACTTGGAATTACTAAATGAAAAAATAAGGGTTATTCCTTGTGTCTCTGTACACCTAATATTAGAAACTAGGAGAATATAATTACAAGAATGACTTCCTTCTTTTTAACTCCTAAACCCTAGTAGACTAGTACTTCTTAAATAGTAGGTGGGAAATGGGCCTTAACGAGGCCCAAAACCAAGGAAACTCCTTGAAGCCACGTCGGAACATGTCGTGCAATAACACGCGGCCCGTGCAAAAGCACATGAGC
Organism: Rubia peregrina; assembly: GCA_032355705.1. NCBI lineage: Eukaryota > Viridiplantae > Streptophyta > Magnoliopsida > Gentianales > Rubiaceae > Rubia > Rubia peregrina. Next base: position 8,648 of record JAULKK010281322.1, read on the forward strand.
CGCGGACTGGGCAAGGTTCCCGGCCAAACTGAACGGAGCATTTGTGAAATTCCTTGCAGGCTGCTGACTGGAAGGCCATTTTGGCTAACTGAGTAGCGCGACCCGTGCTATTCCTTGTGGACCATGGACTGGAGTTAAGGTTTTTGTCTTCTGATAGCACGGTCATGCAGATGTCCACGGGGTGCGGACTGGATCTTCAGGTCAATGGGCACGGGCCATGCAAAATGACACGGCCTGTGCCAGTACTTAGCTACACGACCACTTTGCTTGAATGGGTCATGCAATAGGGCACAAGCCGTGCTAGTCTCTTAGTTCTTCCAAACTTTAACTCACTTCTTCTTCTTTGGTGCATCCCATCTACTACCACGATTAAGCGTGTGGCCTTTGATCTACTACCATCCTTGAAAATAAAATTTAATATCTTCTACCATTTTTGCGAATAGCATTCACTAAGTCTACTCCAAGTGCTTACGAGTGATCTACATAAAAGCTTACAAAATAGGATCCAGATGCTTATAAGAACATAGCATCCATTAGGTCTAACTAATCTACAAAATGAAGTATTTAGACTAGAAATTAATTAAAGGTTATCTAAACCCCTTGTGATGTAAATACAACTAAACCTAGCAATCAACCATACAAAAGCTACTAACAAAAGTGCTAAATGCATTAGGCTACACATGCTTCTAGAGTCACATCAAACTTTAAAATATTTTAGGCCAATCAGCCTATGTAAATTCATGAACAAGGTTCTCACAAAATTAATAGCAGAGAGACTTAAACCTTTACTAAATTCTATAATCAGTCTTGAGCAATCAACTTTTGCATTTGGTAGAGAATTAGCAGATAATGTGCTACTTATGCAGAAATTGACCCATCATCTTCATTCTAGATCCAGAGATTACAAAATCATAATCAAGCTAGATATGATGAAGGCATTTGAGAGGGTCTCTTGGAAATTTCTTAGTCAAATCCTCTCTAAATTAGGCTTCTCAGATCTTTTCATAAATCTCATACTGGGAAACCTAAAGTCAGCTTTCTTCTCGATCATAATTAATGGTTCATCTCATGGATTCTTCCAAGCCTCATGAAGACTAAAATAAGGGGATCCTTTGTCTCCTTTCTTATTCATTCTAATGGCTAAAGCCTTCAGTAAAAACATCAATTTTCTCTTTCAATACTCCAATTTGAAACCCTACAAACTCCCCGGGAAAATAATTATTTTTAAATAAATTTTTGATAAAGCCATTATTTCTCTTAAGAGGCAATTTTAAAAATTACAAGAATATGAACTCTTTTGCCTTTTTATTTTCTACTTATAAGCTACAATCACTTGAGGATGCGAGTTTGAAATCTTCTTGTGCTCAATTTTAAGTTGCACTTCGGAATAATGGAGAATCTGATATCGATGGTAATGATTTTTTTGTTGATTTAAGATTATTTAGAGAATATTTTCTTTGGAAAAACATGGGATCATATTTGTTAAGTTTTTAAAAATTCATGATTATTTTCCTAACACGGTTTTCACATACAAAATTCTGTCAATAGTTCTTGTGACCGTTACATCTGCAGAGCAAAGTTTATCCAAAATGAAACTGTTGAAGTCATATTTGCGATGGTAGAAGAAAGACTCAATGGTTTGGCGATGATGACAATTGAAAATAATGTTTGAGAAAAAATTAATTATGAATATATAGTTGATGAGTTTACTTCATATAATGTTAGAAGGATGACTCTATTTAAATAGAGTGGGTCTCCTGACAGGCGGCCTGTCCATAACCATATGAACAGAGCACTTATTTTTTTTTACCTTATACATTGCATTTGTTAACTTATATACTAAAATTTGAAAGTTTGAATATAATTTTTTATATTATATATTTTTATATTTTCACATCAAATACATGTTATTACTTGTTTTAACTTTTAAAATAAATTATTTAAATTTTATAAAAAATTACAACATTTAAGGTAAACCCCATTGTGGAATGTCCATAAGTTTATGAAAATGGCGTCTTTCCTGAGACTTTCTCATTTAAATAAGTTCACTGATAGATCGTACTTCACTTAGAGTAGATTGTACAAATATGGTAATATTAATTATTATTTTTAAATGATTATATTTTAATTTTTAGGGCCTTTTTTTTTGTATTTAGCACATCCTCCAAATTTTTATAGACGACCCTGGTTTTACATCTTTTTTCAAGATTATTTTGTAGCATTTAGAATATATGAGAGGGTACGAGTAAGGAAAATAGAATTTATGGCAATGGAGGGTTATTTCCAAAGAAGCTAACCCAAGTATTTAAGTTTCTGAAATTTTTGGGTTGCCGATATATATTTTATAAATAAGGGAAAATGCGCTAACTATGGGGAAGAATAGAGTCTCATCCAATTGCCCACTAAGTTGAGGCTTTGTAGTAAACCTATAATTTGTATATGAAGCATGTTTAAGTCATTAGTCGGTTGGAGATTAATAAATCCAAAAGATATTATAAACATGAAACCCTTAGTTGTAATATCTATTTTAAGCTCAATCTGGTAAGGTTTCATTCTCTTTTTGCACTTTTAATCATTTGGGATAGAGTCGCTCTATTCAGATTGACCAATTCTTCCTAAATTTGTCCATTTTATATCAATCATATTGCTTTCATATAAAAAAATTTACAAAAAAAAACTTTTAAAAGCTTTGCACCAATTAAATATTGTATCCTTGGAAGTAGGGGCTTATACTCACTTGACTTAAATAAAAGGACTAGTTTCAACTATAATAAGTACACATACATGACAAATTATGTTGAACAAGGGAAGTACTAATATATATATATATATGTATATATATATATCTACAAAAACTAGACGAGTTTGAGCTTACTTTGCCGTCAGTTCGGCCTCCACTTTGGAGTAGTTGCTTTATGAATACCATCACAATATTGAAAACAAGTACATGGACGAAACAAAGAAACAGATATAAGGATTAATGTTAGTGTTGAAAATTATACATGTCAACACAATGCTTTGTAGACTCTCCCTTAGACTCGATAAGGAATACACATTGTCGATCTAAAAAAGCTAAAATAGAATTTAGTTTATGGCACAATCCAGATTTATTGTGCTACTGTGCAAACACTTTCTGTTATGAACTTCAGGCTACTTGTTTAATTTGGAACAACGAAAAAGGGAATCTAATCAACATTCAAATTCATAACGAAATCTAGTATATTTTAACTTGGGTTAGGACTGATGTGAAGAAATAAAGGAAACAACATATGTGAATATGGTTGGAAGAACAAGCTTGAATGCATGAATGTACTCTAAATTTAGTCAAGTAAATTGCATCATAATCTCTCTGTGAGGCTAAAATTTTGTTCAATAATACAACTTCTAGACATAGCAACTAATAGCTTAATCTTCTTTTTTTTTTGCATTAGCTTAAGTTTAACTTAATATATTATTAGACAAAGATTTATAAATTTAGATATCCTACATCACATATACAAGTCATGTTTAAGTCTGATTTAAGATTTTTCGGGAACTAGTTACTAACTATTGTTTTGATGTTGCGATTAATAACATAGGTTGGGCGAAATCAAAACATGGATCACAATTGAATGTTAATTACTACTCTTCATAATTCATGAATACATAACAACACAAAACATAAAAAAATTAAATGTTACCTATATAGCAGCACATTACCACCAAGCAAATTCTATTCAGTTACTTCCGTCACTTTCTCCAGTGCAACGTCTCTTAGAAACGTTTTCCAAAAATTCTTTCCCGTTTCTTTTTTTTATATATCCACGATTGGAGAATGATTGGGGACTCAGTAAAGCATAGAAGTTATTGTCCGAAATTCTGAACCTTATGCTTAACTTGTTTATCTAACAAATCCACCTCAATCTTCCTTCTTTCAAAAGTTTTCTATGTAAAATAAAGTTCAATATCCGTACTATCTAAAACCATCCTTTTGGTATCAAGATCATTTTCCCACTTCTCAAACTTTTCTACTTCGAAAACAGATGACACTCTTTATCATAGAGGTCATATTTTTTTGTTCAATACTTGGATACAACGATTTTATAATACCTACTTCCTTATCAAACTCTTTGTGTTTAGAACAAAGCTCATCCTCTCATTCCCCTGACATCTCCTCTTTTGAAAATAGGAAGTGAAGCTCATCTCTCATCTTTTCCTCTTTCGATACGAGCTCATCTCACATACTTTCCAAAACACTATCCTTCACACTGAGCTCATTCTCCTTTGTCTTCAGAAAAGTCTCTTTTAAATCAATGATATTTTCCCTTTTCTCAAGACCATTTTATCTAACCTTCATGACTTTTACTTTTTCCAGAAGATCATCTTCCTATTTCCCAATCGTTTTCTCTTTCAATACGAGTTCATTTTTCCTACTTGCCAACATACCTTCCTTTGAATCCATCTCATTCTTTCTTGTCTCCAAAACCTTCTTCTTATGATCAATCTCACTTTCCCTAGTCCCCATTTTCCCCTCCCTCAGATCAAGATCATTTCCCCTTATCTCCATGCCTTTGATTTTTCTAAGGAGATCATCTTCCCATTTCCTCAACATATCCTCCTTTTCAACAAGACCATTTTCCCTCAATTTGAGCTGGGATTCCCACACCTCCAAACGTTTCCCACCACCACAAATCTCGTTCTTCAGCTTCTCCTCCCTGCCTTGCAGCTCTTTGCAACAATCTGACAAATAGCAGCTTGTGTTCTTCTGTTGGCCCTCCAACTCCTCGCAATGCAACATCACGAGCCCTATGGCGCTGAGGAGACTCTTTTTTGCTTCTTCACTCAAATGCATTGCTTCTGATAACTTATCCATATCGGCCAAACTCTACCGCAGAAGGAACTTGCGTTCATCTTCAAAAAAAAAGAGGGAAAATATTTAGGGTTCTTAAGGTAAGAACTAAATTTAATTGGAAAATTTATTTTTTCTTTTGGAATTACAATTTTTTAATGAAGATATAGGTATGACTATTAGTAATTTAGTATGGTAACCATGTTAGTTTTGCAAAAATGTATCTTCGACCACATATTTTTTAAAATTCATACCATGAATCAATTTTTTATGACGTTTTACTATACACATATAGTTTAACATCATCTATTGTTCTACCTACTGCTCTATTTCCGTCCAGTTATATACTCTCTCCGTCCCTTTAGTATTGGCAGATTTTGTTTTGGACCAAAGTTTAAGGATGCTGATTTGGCACATGGGGCCTGCGTGTTTGTAAGGGTAGTATAAACGGGAGAGATGAAACTACCCTTCTGCCATTAGAACTGAGAACAGAGCTTGGAACAGAGCTTCGAGGGACTGGAGCAGAACAGAGTAGACTGTAAACAGAGCTTCGAGGGAGCGCCGTCCCTGGAGAGCGTGAGCATCGTCCCTGAACTTGGCGTCACCATAGAAAAGGAGCACAGCTTGGCACTGGAAACGACCTTGGCGCTGGAACAGTGGAGCAGAAAGAGCAGCACTGGAACAGAGCTTCTAATCAGTTTATTTTTTTCAAAAAAATAATACTCCCTCCGTCCCAGACCAACCTTCCATTTTACTGTTTGGTCAGTCAACAGTGTCAAACTTTGACCACGTATTTGAATAGATATATAAATAATAATAT
>JAULKK010281331.1:0-14294 GCA_032355705.1 Rubia peregrina
TTTCAGACAGATGGAGGCACGGAGTTTACTAATCATCGCTTACAGGCTCACTTTGTATCTTGTGGCATTCATCATCAGATGTCCTCTCCCTACACACCTGCTCAGAATGGTCGAGCTGAGTGGAAGCATCGTCACATTATAGAGACTGGTCTTGCTATGTTATTTCATTCTTCCGTGCCCACAGCTTATTGGGTGGATGCTTTCTCTTCGGCGGTTTATGTAATTAACCGCCTGCCTAGTAGCATTATTGGTGGCAAGTCCCCATTTAAGGTCACTTTTGGGTCTGCACCAGAGCATTCTGTTTTTCACCCATGTGGTTGTTGTGTGTATCCTTGTTTGTGTGATATTGCGCCTAATACGTTTGCACCTCGCTCCATTCCGTGTGTTTTTATTGGCTACAACCCTCTTCACAAAGGGTTCAAGTGTCTTGATACGGCTACTGGGTGCATTTATGTCTCACGTCATGTTCAATTTGATGATACTTTCTTTCCTTATGTATCATCTTCACAGGACACCCGCTCCACGTCTCATTTGAAGTTTTCTTCATTTATGGAGTCGTCGGCTGCGTGGTCATTTCCGCTTAACTTTCACGTTGGATCGCCTTCTACTGGGTCACCTTGCACGATATGTTCTGATTCTGATGCTCCAGTATTACATGCACCAACTTCTCCAACCCCTGTGACTACTTCTTCGGCTCATGTGACTACTTCTTCGGCCTCGGTGACTATGGCTCCACCCTTTGCATCATCAACCTAGGCGCGTCCCTCTTGCTCCAAATTCTTCTGTCACTGATGCCTCTCTTGAGCCATCTCGTGATCGCACTCACCAGATGACCACCGGGACGATGGATGGTTCTTAGCATCCTCGGTCTTTCTCTGATTATGAAGTGTCAGGTTTTTTGGTTGCCCTGGTAGCTCAGACCGAGCCTCGGGACTATCCTGCAGCTCTTTGAGATCCTCGTTGGACTTCGTCCATGGATGAGGAAATGGCTACATTTCGCCACCAGCATACATGAGATTTGGTGTCTCGTCATCCGAACGTGAATGTTGTCGGGTCCAAATAGGTTTTCCGTATTAAGTATCGGCCTGATGGTAGTATTGATCGCTACGAGGCTTGACTGGTGGCACAAGGTTTCTCTCAGATTTTGGGGTTTGATTTTGATCACACTTCCAGCCCCGTGATAAAGGAGTCTACTATTCGCATTGTTCTTTCCATTGCTACCATGCGCCGATGGCCTCTACATCAGCTAGATGTCAAAATGCTTTTCTTAATGGTGTGCTTGATACTCCAGTCTATATGTCTCAATCGGTTGGTTACAAGAAAAATGTGCATCCCAACTATGTCTGTTGTCTGCGAAAAGCTATTTATGGCTTGAAACAGGCTCCCCGTGCTTGGTTCCAGCGGTTCAACACTTACGACAGCTTGGTTTTCTTTGTAGTTTGGCAGAACCATCCCTGTTTGTCTTTTCTTGAGGTATTACTCTGTTGTATCTTTTAGTTTGTGTGGACGACATTATCCTTACTGGAAATGACTCCTCAGTCATTCGTCGGTTCATTACTCGTACTGATAAGAAGTTTTCCATTAAGGAATTGGGCTCTCTGCATTATTTCGTCGGCTTGGAGGTGGAGTCTACTCAATCGGGTTTATTCTTGGGTCAGGCCAAGTATGCCCGTGATATTCTTAGTCGAGATGGCATGATCGATGTTGCTACCGTCTCTAAGCCGTTTCTTCCACATTCCCAACTTCATAGTGGTACCAGTGGGAAGTTTGCCAACCTCACTCTTTATCGATCATTGGTTGGTGCTCTTCAGTACCTCACTATCACTCACCCAGACATTACCTTTGTGGTAAATTCAGTTAGTCAGTACCTTCGGGATCCTCGGGATGATCACTTTGTCGCAGTTACCCGTATTCTTCGCTATATCCATGGTACTTTGCACTAGGGTATATCTTTTCATTCAGATCGCACTTCCGAGGTATTGGGCTACTCTGATGCAAATTGAGCACGTTGTCTCGAGACTCGTCGCTCGACTTATGGGTATGTCATTTTTCTGGGTGGAAATCTTGTTTCCTATAGTGCTAAGAAGCAACATACGGTTTCTCGCTCTAGCACTGAGTCTGAGTATCGTGCCCTGGCTAATATTGCGGCTGAAGTTATTTGGTTATCTCATCTACTACGTGATCTTTGATTCCCTTTCTTTGGCCCCCACTTCTGCTCTGTGATAACAACAATGCCATCTTTCTAGCTCAAAATCATATGGTGCACAAGCGGGCGGAACACATTGACATTGATTATCACTTTGTTTGTGAGCTGGTTTCTTCAGGAAAGCTTCGTCTCCACCATGTTCCTACGTCACTTCAGCTTGCAGACATTTTCACAAAAGGATTGTCTCGCCCCTTATTTGAGTTTTTCAGGTCCAAGCTTTGCGTCTCTGAGCATCCGACGCTTCGCTTGAGAGGGGTGTTAGAATAGAATATTCTAGAGACTAGGCTAGGGTTTAGATATTTACTTTTATACCCTTTATGTACTCTATTTATTATCTCATTAATCTAAACCCTAGCCAAGGGGAATTTACTTTTACAACTAGGATGAAACATTTACGTAATTGGTCAAATAGTTAAATATATGATTAAATATTTTAATGGTTCTGAGTTAGAATCCTAACGGGCATAACGTGAGAATTTTATTCCAACACATAGTGTCCATCCTCACTATGACCTGTGCCTATAATTACCTTGGTGACTTTTATCTGAATAACAAATGACTGGTCATCAAAAGTTATCAGAACACCAAGATCTCGAGTTAACTTGCTCATGGAAAACAGGCTTTTAGTAATGTTCAGAACAACTAAAACATCGGAGAGACGTAAAGTAGAAGTAATCATGGAATCACCAGCATGCGAAATAGGAATAGAAGTACCATTTCCATCTGAAACAATAGAGCTACCAGAATAAGGAGTGACACTCTCCAGAGCTAAAACATAATAACTCATGTTGCCAGTAGCATCCGCATAAATGTACCAATTTAAAGCTTGTGATGTAGGCTTCAATTGCAGGGATTGGAATTGACTTGGAAAAATGAGTGGAATCATATTGGTGAGAGGGCGGGACCAAACAAATACATGAGAGGTCAACATGTTCATTTTTGCCGCACCATTGACATTTAATAAAGTCACCACGACCACATGGAGCTCTAGAGCCACGACTAGTTCATTTTCCAGTCCAGCAGCCACCACAACGGCTGCCATGGGCGGCGTGTGTGTGACAAACACGTTGTCTCCACACACCGATGCATTTTCTCACATGCGGCCAGAAGATGGGGAATCTGAAATTGAAAAGGCGGTGAGATGAGGTTGCACTGCAAACGAGAAGCCAAAACCTGTAAGTGTGTTTAAGAAACATTCAAGATTCTCAGCCCGTGCGATAACATCAACGTACGCTGGCATTGGGATGCGATGAAGAAGCGGAGCTGAGAAGTCGTTATATTCCAGTTCAAGTGTAGTGAGAAACACAAGACATGGTTGTCATTGGTCGCCGTAGAGCCCATCGTCGCTAGCCTGTGAAAAATACTTTTAAATCAGAGATGGAGCTAATGAATGCAGCTATGTGGCGGATGCTTAGGACCTAAATTTGCATATTAAAGATGTTGTATTTTCTTCAGTTTTGATACACATTGGACATGATGGCACAACCCACCACCTCAACATTGCTTCCAGCGAGAGTAAATTGAATAGGGGACTGCACATGCGCTGATCTTCAGATTTCCAGGCCTGGTACGCAGCTGCAACATTGTCAGAGAAGGATGACTTAAGCGATGAAGACCCAACAAGGGAGGATGCTACATGTGAAAACAAGAGAAGAAAACTTTGGGAAAAGTCGTTGTCTCTATTGATCACATGAGAAGGGAAATATATACGCCCGATTACAAAATAATTTCCTAATCTATCCATGAAAGAAGATTAATGTAATAAAAACTATACACACAAAATCTACAGCTGTGTAGACCTAGCTAACACACCCTTCAAGTTGGTGCATGAAGAGACGAAATGCCCAACTTGCCAAGTAAGAAGTCAAACCCTCATTTTCTAAGAGACTCGGTGAGAATATCGGCAAGTTGATTGGTAGTTGACACAAAAGCTGGTTGAATGATCCCACGACATATTTCATCACGGACAAAGTGAATGTCAATCTCAATGTGCTTTGTGCGTTCATGATGAACATGATTGTTAGCAATATGCAAAATAGATTGGCTATCAGTGTAGATAGTTATGGGAGTGGGACATTGAATACCAAGAGTCGAAAGAAGACCTTGTAACCACTGTAACTCACAAGTTGTAGCAGTCGTAGAACGATATTCTACCTCGGCAAAGGATCGGGATAATCTGTACTGCTTCTTTGTCTTCCAAGAAATTGGTAAAGCACCGAGAAACACAATATAAGCCGTTAAGGAAAGCTGAGTCAATGTACAACTTACCCAATCAACATCACAATATGTTGTAATACTTAGTGGAGATGAAGAATCAAGAAAAATACCTTGGCCAAGATTAGATTTCAAATAGCGAACAACACGCAGGGCTGCCACCCAGTGACTTTCCTTTGGTTGTTGCATGAGCTGAGCTAAAATATGAACACAGTAAGACAACTCTGAACGGGTGATTGTAAGATATATTAGTTTTCAAATGAGTCAACGAATTTCATTTTGTTGGTTGTTAGATAGGCATTGTTTTCTAGTGTTTTGATGTGCTATGTGCGTTTTCTCAGATTTGATTTTGAAGTGTCCCCTTGTCATTACAACAAACTTGTTGATTGTTCGTCTTGAATTACGAGATGCATTAGTTTACTTATATGTTGCACCTTTTATTATCCAGTGTGTACCTGTTAGTTGTACTGTGAATGACCTTTTATTTCCATTCATTGTTCATTTTGAATTACAAGGTTCATACGTTTACTTATATGTTGCATTTGTTAGTATTCAGTGTGTACTAGTTAGTTGTACTATGCATGCCCTTTTATTTTAATTTGTTGTTGCTTGTCCGTTTTGAATTAGAAACTGCATCTGTTTACTTATATGTTGCATCTATTAGTATCCAGTATGTACTTGTTAGTTTTATTATGTTTTACTTTTATTTTTAAATTTGTTGTTGATTGTTCGTTTTGAATTAGAATCTGTATCTTTTTACTTATATATTAAATTGTATCTTTTTACTTATATATTAAATCGGTTAGTATCCAGTGTGTACTAAATAGTTTTATTGTGTTTGACTTTTATTTTTATTGTTCATTATTGTTCGTTTTGAACTATAAATTGTACATGTTTGCTTATATGCTGCAATTGTTAATATCCAATGTGTATGAATTTTTGCAGGAGTTGAATCTAAACTTGAAGTGAGGAATCGAACAATATTGAACATTGGACTCCACAAGATGTTCTGACACGAGGAAAATTTAGATGAATATGACACTGAACTTGAAGACTCAAAGTTGATGCCTTTTTGAAGATTAATAGTTGAATCATTGTATTAGAGACTGTTAGTTAATCTATATTGGAATTTTAAGTTCTCTAATGGAAGAATTCTGTCACGAGCACTTTATCTTCCGTTTTTTAGATGTTAAGAGCCCCTCTCATGTTTGAAATTGACAAAATTTACCTGTATTTTATACAAAGTATGCAATGCTTTACATATGTTGCATTCCCACCAGCAAGAATTTCCGTGACCTCTATTTGATTTAAATCAGAAAAATATGTTCATGTTTTTTTAAAATACATGTTTTAATGTAATCAGTATATATTGTGAGGTATTAAATTTAGTATATATGAAAATTTGGAAACTACAAAATTATGTGACCTCTATTATGAATAATATAAGAAATACTAGTTGTGGGCTAACATATGCATGCTTTAACAAAACAAAAACAATTCATAAGGTAACTTATGCATTAACTCCTGATAAAATTTTGTTACTCATAAAAGAAATTGACATTTTAAAATCAGGTGCGTGTTTTTGTTTAAACAGCACATGTTCTTAAGTAATCAATGCACATATAATATAACAATTTTAAATTGTCAAATTTTAACTTAACTTATACATGATCTCCTGATAAAGCTGCATAACTTATATTCATAGTTTTTATAGTAGGTGTATGTTTTAATACAAACGATATGTATTGCAATGTTACAGGTGCATAGTATATGCAAAAAAATTCTCCAAAATTTATTTTATTTTTCGAATATTTTCCACATATTTTTTACATGTTCATAGTAGCAGAATTTATACATTCAGAAATTTCAACACTAATTTCATTTACATCGAAGTCAATTCAACAATATAAACTTACTCAAATGTGAAAAATTCATGTCTCTGACACTATTCGGAAAAAAAATTCATGCCCGTGAAACTAAAATTCAATCGTTTAAAATTGAAATTCGTTTATGTAGGTCTTGTTGAAGGGTGAAGGACTCATCGCAAATTTTGCCGGACACTAACCAGTTGTTTGAAGAGCTCATCGGGAAAAACGAATCGACCGGAGAAGGATATGGTTGATTTGGAAAAGTTAAATTTGCAGAGAACGGAGATTGGAGTTAGGGAACGAGAGAGATTAAATTTGGGAAGGAAGTAGAATGAAGAATGGAGAAATTTGCAGAGGTGAGAGTTTGGGGAAGAAGTTTCGCGCTTCAATTTAGGGAAGAAGGGTTTGTCTTATTTGCTGAAATTGCAAATTGGTCTCTGGCATGTTCATAACCTTATGGACAGGCCGTCTGTCAGAAGACCCACTATTGACCAAAAACAAAATGGCACCATAATTGAAATTCACTATCATTATCACTTGTTTTTCTTCGAAAGATTAAATACAACCAATAAAATTACATATTAACATCGATCTTACCATCATCGATCACTTTCGGATTGGGAAATCACAATGGGGACCACCGACACGGTCCCATTATGTTGGGTAATTCCCATCAAGAAATTATTATAATATTCACAATTTTTTTTATAGAGGTGTGTTTTGAACCTGTATCATTCAGTTATAAAGAGTGTGACTTACCACTAAATCGGGGCCAATTTATATGGCTATCACTTGTTAAGAATGATAAATTAGTCATTTGACTAATTAGTGAAGTTGATTGCCATTTTTAATAGGTCCAATAATTATATGTAATACTTTTCTTCATCTTTTCAGATAGAAAAAGAAAAGAAAAAATGGGTACTATATTCAATACATTAACATTGCCATTTTTCTGGTCAAACGAAAATGGATAATGGTGAATATTGCGGTTGAGGATCTGTGGAACACAAATTTAATGAATCTTTTTGCATTTAATTAGGATTGAATGCAAAATAATATGAATGGATGGGATTTTGGACGCCAAAGAATATTATAATTAGAATGGGTCGCCGGGCGATCTATCATGCACTGTCTATTTGTATTTATTTACTTATACATTACTTTTGTTAAATTACCTACTAACTTTAAAAAATTAGAAAAAAAATATTTTAAATATTTTTATATTTTCATATTAAATACATATTATTACTTGTCTTATCTTTTAAAATATAATTTTTAAATTTTAGTAAAAAATTACAAAATTTAAGGTAAAAAATACAGTGAACTTTTCATTAGGAGTGTTCAAAAATACCCAGCCCGCACTACCCAACCCGTCCATCTACCGGTCCGGTTTAAAACAACCGGGCACATTTTCATTTTTCAGGGCCGAGTACCCAACCCAAAAAATTTACATTTTCACATTCAAATACACATTATTACTTGTCTTATCTTTTAAAATATATATTTTTAAATTTTATTAAAATATTACAAAATTTAAGGTAACAAATACAGTGGACTTTCCGGGGATTGAATGATAGTCTAGCGGTTGAAGTCTAGTACAACTACCACGAGGTCATGAGTTCAATCCCTACCCAGGGTAAGGGGAGTGGTGAGATTTTATTGGAGCTCGCTTGAGTTATTACCCTTTAAAAAAATACAGTGGACTTTCCATTTGGAGTGTTCAAAAATACCCAGCCCGCACTACATGGCCCATCCATCTACGGTCCGGCTTAAAACAACCAGGCACATTTTCATTTTTCAGGACCGGGTACCCAGCCCAAAAATTTTACATTTTCACATTCAAATACACATTATTACTTGTCTTGTCATTAAAAGTATAATTTTTAAATTTTATTTAAAAATTACAAAATTTAAGGTAAAAAATACAGTGGACTTTCCATTAGGAGTTTTCAAAATACCCAGCCCGCACTACCTGGCCCGTCCATCTACCGGTCCGGTTTAAAACAACCATGCACATTTTCATTTTTCAGGACCGGGTACCCAGCCCGAAAATTTTACATTTTCACATTCAAATACACATTATTACTTGTCTTGTCTTTTAAAATATAATTTTTAAATTTTATTACAAAATTACAAAATTTAAGGTAAAAAATACAATGAACTTTCTATTAGGAGTGTTCAAAAATACCCAGCCCGAACTACCTGGCCCGTCCATCTACCGACCCGGTTTAAAATAACCGGGCACTTTTTCATTTTTCAGGGCCGGGTACCCTGCCCAAAAAATTTACATTTCAACGAGTCCGGGCCAGGGTCGCAAAAATATTATTTATGGGAACCTGCGATACCCGGTATAATTTAAATATATTTAATTAATTTTAATATTATATAATATTTTCGACATATCTACTCTCAATTCTTAGTTGTCCATACATATATAATATTAATTGTTGCAAAATGTGAATTACTCCAAGTGATAAATTTTCAATCATTCATTTTCAATTTTGAATAATCAATTGTTCCTTCTGAGTTCCGCCCTTTTCATTTCAGCCTCATATTTTCAGTTGGGCCCACGGCCACAACCTTATTTTAGTTGTACGTCAAATTGAATTTTCTTTGCATTTTTCCATAAAAATTTTATGTCAAACTTTCATAACATCTCCACAAAATCAAAAAAAAATAACACAATGATTTTTCCCGTCTTTTCAACGTATTTTATTAAATTCATCCAAACTAGGGAATGATTATGATGATTGTGGAATTGTTACTCTTAGTGATCATTATATGCTGAATTTTAAACGATAAAAGGTGATAGTTATTTGTACAAAAAATGTCATGAGAATTCAATTGTTAAATTACAATGTCATTATCGTATTGATATTTTTCTTGTACTAATACAAATTTATGTGACGTAATGAAAATATAATTTATCTCATAATTTTAATTTTAAACGGGTCAACGGGTACCTGCAATGTGGATACCCGGTTCTTCTGGGCCGTATCACGGGCTGCATTATCAACTATTTGCACATACGAGTACCCGAATGTATATGTAGCCGAAAGTGCGGGTACCCGGATGTGGGGGTACTCGAAAGTGTGGTTACCAACATTTGAACACCCCTACTTTTCATACACATATGGAAATGCTGCATTTCAAGATAGTTTCTCATAGGGAAAAGTGCAAAAATGACCCTATAAGACTGAGAAACTGCATGAATGACCTTGTGAAATCTGAAAGTGCAAAACTAACCCTAAATGTTTGTAAAATAGTGCAATTATACCCAAATTGCACTATTCCGGCATTGACAGAATAAATTCAGACATTGGCCATTTATGAAAAGATAAAAATACCCCTACTCTTAAAACCAAAAAATCAATGACATAAATTCCCTTTAATTTCTCCTTCTTCTTCATCACCAGCTCATTCTTCATCATCACCAGCTCCGCTTTCGCGCTACTACCTAACCTAGAAGCGTCACCAATCTCTTCCGCCCAATACCCCGTGTCACTACTGCCTCCTTCACTCCAATCCTGACCCCAAACCCTAATTCTCCATCGCCACCTCCACCTTAGATGCCTCCATCACTCTACCATCTTCAGACCCGCCACTGCCTGCTCCACTCCGCCGATGTCACCTCCACCCCTCACCCCAAACCCTAATTCTTCATCGCCACCTCCACCCATACGCCTCCACCACTCTGCCGCCTCCAGAACCATCGCTTCTGTCCCTTTCTCCTCAACTCCACCGTTGCCGCCTCCACCCCTGACCCCAAACCCTAATTCTCCGTCGCCACCTTCACCCGGATGCCTCCTCCACTCTTTTGCCTCCACACCTCGCCACCAACCACCGCCAACGAACGCCACCTCCCACATATGTCGCTCTGGCACCACTGTCGATCCTCGCCACCATGCACTACAACCCCGCTGCTAGAGCCTTCTTCCCTGCCCATCTCCCCCTCCTTCACCTCCTTACCGTAACCTCCCATCTCCCCCTCCTTCACCTCCTTACCGTAACCTCCCATCTCCACCTCCTTCACCTCCTTACCGTAACCTTACTCCCCACCGCTACTCACATATGAATTGAACTCCGCCACCGTAACTTACTCGAGAAAAGGTAGCCATGTGCTAGAATTCAAAACATGGCGAAATTGAAAACCCGATTGAAAACATGGTTGCAAAGTAATTACATGTGCAAGAGTATATGTGGAGGACGAGAGATCTGGAGAGAAGAAGAGGGTATTGTGGTAATTACTTATTTTATTTTTATTTTTTAAAACTCAATGGTGTAATAGTCATTTCATCAATTTTCGGCCAATTTCATATTGTCAGGGTTAAATCGGCACTTTTATCCAAAACTTAGCGTTAGATTGACACTTTCAAATTTTACAAGATCATTCATGCTGATTGAAAATTCAGTTGCAAAGTAATTACATGTGCAAGAGTGTATGGGGAGGACGAGAGATCTGGAGATGAGAAAAGGGTATGTGCTTCTTATTTTGTTTTATTTTGATTTTTTTAAACTCAAGTGTGTAATGGTCATTTCATTAATTTTTTACCAATTTCAGGTTGTCAGGGTTAAATTGGCACTTTCGTCCAAAACTTAGGGTTAAATTGACACTTTCAAATTTTACAAGGTCATTTATGTACTTTTCAACCAAAACATAAGGTTTAAAGCTCATTTTTCTCTTTCTCTTATAATTATTGAAAGCTTATTTGACTAAGTCCTTTTTGCGAAATTTCTTTATATTTTTCGTACACCCAAACGCGGTTTCATTTACTCATCACATCTTGTCCCCGTGTCTTCATTACTTTATTTATTCAAAAAAATGGCAATGCAATACACTGCTGGTTACTCGGATTAATTAAATAGACACTCTAATGCCACTTTTTATTTTTTTAAAATGCCACTTTTTTAATCTTATCTTTTTAAAATAGTTTTGTATTGCCACTTTTTTTATATATTAAAAATAGTGCTTATTTAATGATAATTTAGTGTTGCTTCTTTTCAACTACACAATGGGTTGGTGAATTGGGTACCCCATCCTTCCTGCTTCTATTTACACTTCTACTTTTTTAGACATTATTCTCTATCAAATTTGATCGCATATTTGAATATATACATGAACAATAATAATATTGCATGTGATATTGTACAATTCGTTGTTACAAGTAGTTTCTAAATATCAACTTTTTATTTGTCATTATTATACTTAGGTAAACTTATTAACGGTCAAACATGTTTCTTGAATAACGTGATAATGATTATAGTGCTAATAGATCTGGGACGGAGGGAGTATTACTTCCGTGTTTAACTCACCATCTCTATTTAAAAAAGATTTAAAATTCAAACTATCTTTTTTAGAGCACCTTTTATTAGGATAATCCAACATTATGGGATCGTGTCGGTGGTTCTCGTTGTAATTTTTTAGGACGTAGATGGTTCATGACGATGGAATCGAATGGGTGCAAGTGCTTCATGAACATGCGATTATGATGGTTTCAGTTTGTGTAGCAGTCTGGTGTTGATCAAGGACGTCCCCAACTATTCAAATGGATGAAATTTCACAATATCCTGAATTTCAACATACTCAATGAGTGGTATTTCGTAGTTTAGCTCTACCAGCATGTGGCTGCAAATCCTTACTTCCCTGCGCTCTAACTTTGGAGTAGAGCTTTGTCACCAGAAGACTCTTGTCAGTGTTAGAACCTAAATTCCAATTTAAATAAATAATCAGTTATGAACATATATAACAGAACTAAGTAAATGAAAAAGGGAGTAGAGAATTATACTAACAGAGACGAATGTTTGAAATTGATGGTGAGTCGAGATTGATATCTTTGTCTTTAATTCTGAAAATGCCCCATAGTGTTTGAAGGTTCGATGGCATTCTGAATCTCCGAAGGGTTTCTCGCCGAAAAAATTGGGGGGAGGGGGGAGAAGAAGAAGGGTTAGGGGAGGTCACAGGCAGAGAAGGAAAGGAAGAACGATGGTTGGAGAAGGAAAGGGAGAACGGTTCTTCGCCGGAGGTAACGGGCGGCAGCGGCGACGGCGACGACGAGGTGGCGGCGGCAGTGATGTGGTGGCAGCTGGTGAGTGGTGAAGGAAGGGGAAGAAGAAGACAGATTTTTAATTTTGGGTTTTCAATTTTATTTTGTTAAGCTAAATTTGTTATTTTTTAAAAAAAAATTTAAATTTTGTATGTACGTATTTGGCGTAAGTAAGTAAAATGCAGGGCGTGATATATAAACACCCAAAGAAAAGAAAATGAGATGAAAGGATGGAAAATGAGAAAAAACCTACAAACTAACTATTTTAATATTACATAATACTAGATTTAAAAATATTTTTTGCTATTATATATTTTAATATTTTCACATTCAAATGCATATTATTACTTGTTTTAACTTTTAAAATACAATATTTAAAATTTATTAAAAAAATTAAAACATTTAAGGTGAAAGATACAGTGGACCAGGGCAGATCCACACTGTAACCTTTTTTTAAAACTAATTTTTACTGCTGAAAAAAAATAGTGCACCTCACCAATTATCTCCAAATACAAAAAAAAAATAGTACACCTCACCAATATATATAATTGGTGCATCCCGTATATAAATTCCTAGGTCCACCATTGCAGTGGACTGTCCATAAACTTACGGACAAGCCGCATTTTTTATACTGTATTACAATTGCAACTAGCAAGTTAAATTTGCACGCTTTTTAAATATAAAATCCCTAATATTACATGTTAACCCGAAAGGCAAACAGAAGAAAGTAACTGGTGTGAAGTGTGAAAGAGACAGTGACTGACACGAAGGTCCCAAGAACATTTAACAAAGATGGATTTGTATACTATTGGAAAGTGCATAATTAGGCTATTAGTAGCCACTAATCATCATTAATGCGACTAAACCATAAAATACAACATCAGTTTGAAATCACTTCTAAAAGCTGAAAACTACATACATAATTATTATAAAAAAAAATTAACAAGATGCCATGTCCATGCTCGAAGCAGTGAAACGGAGGAACTGACACTTTGTTAGATTCCTAGACGTTTATTATGAAATTAATTGATAATATATGGACGTGGGATCCGTGATATTATATATTTAGTTATATTTTTGTCAATGAAATTCTAACATGCCCTCACTTGTAATTGTATTCAATGCACAAATGTTGAGAGTACAAATGGTAACGGTATATATGCACGGATACGGGGATTCCTTTCCGGTAGCGGCAGAATACGAGACCAGTCTACTTGTTCCATTTCACCAAAAACCTGCAAGAAACCTTTCGGAGTTGCTCATGGGAAGAAGCTATGGATTCCTAATTTAGGCATCGATACTGGATCCTGGAACCTCCTCAGAACCTTGTTTTGCTGGACGATCAAGGAATTTGTTGCACCCCACCGATTCTGGTTATTATGATGGCCCAAAAGAATTACCCCGCATCATGAACATAAATAGATTGCAACACTGGTCAAATAGTGGAAATGTACTAACATGGACACAAAGTGATTGCATGACAAGAAGTGAAATATACATCTATAAGGTTAACTTAGACAACCACCGTGGATTAAAAACTGGCCACAGGGCCGTCTCTGATAATTTGGAGGGCTGGTGCAAAATAAAAAATGAGACCCCTAAATACATTAATATAAAATTATTAAATAAAATTTATATTATTTGGATATTAATTTTTTTTAAATAAAGACAAAGATAAATTAATAATATTGTTTCCAAAAGTATCGGGTTTAACTTTTTAAAATAAATAAATTAATAGCTAATAATAAAATTTACTTTTTTTACTTGAAACCACCATTGGTGGGGGGATATTTATTAGGCTCCTCAAACCTTAATAATCCGATTTCCTCAAAGGGAAGCAATTTGATAGATTACAGAATAAGCAGAAAACCTAATCTGTATCTAGAGCGCGGCAACACGCTATACCTACAATCTAAAAAGTGCGAAGGAATACATCTGAACATCCTAAAATCTAATGCCCTA
>JAULKK010281341.1:0-14292 GCA_032355705.1 Rubia peregrina
GGTTACAAATTTTTTCCACTCCCTGATCCCTGGAATAGCGAACACTCATTTTTTTGTGCTAAACTTCATCATCAAATTATAAGGGGATAACACAACTCGAGCCTGGCACATCCATGGTCGACCAAGGATAACATTGTAAGGCGATTATACATCGATGACTGTAAAGGTACAGTCTATCGTCAACCGTTTATCTTCATCAACTATTTTTACTGACAAGGTGATCTCCCATATTGGAAATATGATTTTACTCGTAAACCCTGAAAACGACGAAGAAGAATTTTTCAGATTCTTGTGACCTATATCTTATTGGTCAAAGAATTTTACAAACATCACTTCAACACCACTTACATCATCGATTAACACTCTCCTCACCAAGAAATTTCCAATAACCGCCACAGGTTCTACATGGGGAGTTTGGTTTGGAACTTCATATGCTTTAGAAAATTTAATAGTCTCACATGCTCAAAATCGTTTGTGTCGTGGCTCCCCAACACGTATCTAGAGTGAATCGGTCTTCATAATAGTATTCAAAGACCTTTCCCCACAATTCCGTTAATAACATTAATCACTCTATGGATTACTGGGTTATCACCTTTTTTGTTCTCCTGATTCCTTACAGGCTAATCATGAGGCCTCTCTTCCTATTTTTCCTGAACACTCTCATTAGGTCCTCTATCAGTCCAGCCTCAATTATTCTGATTCTTTCTATACGACTGCTAAGCTCGATGCTCGTTCCTCGTCCTTGGGGGTATCCCATCATCTTCATTTCGAGGACCGAGGCCCCGAAGCAGTCACTCTAGTGCAGACCTTTCAATCTCCATTTTGAGATGGATAAAATTATACGTAGCATGGCCATAATAATTGTGATGATCACAATATCCATTCAAAGATCTTCTTGCTACCATTTCATGGTTAAATCTCTCAATGATCGGTGCGCTCGAAACATGCCTCGATGTATGCTTAAAGTTTGTACCAGGGATTTACCCATGGAAATTTTGATCGGCTTCATCCCACGAGGATCATTAGCTTTCCCCTGTTTCTCAACCAAGCCATCTGTCTTCTTTTGGCAGCCTCCTCTACCTTCGAGTATCGTTCAACAACCTGCTGAAACTTTTGCAGGGTTTGAGGGGTGTTGGTAGTTAGCATCTTGTATAAATCCACATCTTGCATTCGTATTAAGTTCACCTAGATTACTTCATTATCCGTACATTCCTCCACTCCCAAACTTTCATCCATGTATTTTTTATAGAAAGCCTCCATAGTTTCCCAAGGCTTCTATTTGGTTTGGTACAATTCAGGCAATGTTTTAGTGAACTTCTTTTTTTCGGCATACTAAGTTAAAAGAGCCCCACTAAAACCTTGGTAAGAATGCAGATAACCCACATGTAACTTGTTGAACCATTCTTGGGCTTTCCTGCGAAGGTAAATCCCTACAAGCTTACACGTCAATCTCTCATAGAAATCCCAAGAGTTCATCAGACATTCCTAAGGTATGTCTGAAAAAATTCTCTAGGATCCAAATCTCCACCCTATGTAGGAAGCCCATCCGGAAGTTTTGTATCTACTGGCCATCAAACAGAAGTTTTTAATGGTCTAAAGGGGGATCCTACAGTCTGCCATGTTGGTCTTATTAACCTGTCCAACTCTCTTTTCAAAGTATCACCGATCTCTCCTCCAAATGAAGGATCCATGTTTTTATACAGACCTCGATGGCCTTCCGTATAAGGAAAATGATACATTGGTTGAGAAACCATGTAACCCGAGTAAGGACCAGCTCCTGTATTCTCCGGGTACTTTTGGGGCATAGATCCCTATCATTCATACCCATAAGGTTCTTAACCATTTGTCATAGGATTCAGTTGACTTAGGGTTCTATGTCATTGAGCCTCCAAAGATGACGCCACCATCTGCCAATACTAGAAACCAGGAAAAGAAGCAACTATAGGCATTGAGGCAGGCATCGAATAGATCATTCCTTGAGAGTTATTCGGAAATGAGGGTTGAAGCTGCAGTTGAAACATCTCCACTACATATCCAGGATAAGTAATTCCCAACATGGGTTGGGATACTGGCCTTAGAGGCATTTCAATTGACATTGAAGGTATCACTCCTCTCGACTGCTCCAGAGGCATCGAGGGTAGGGTGACATGATATCAAGATGGCACCAACAGTTGCGCTACCTGTACATAATGGAGTTGCGATACAATCGCTACTCCTTCTACACTTCGGTTTTCCTGAATAGCCCATTCGTAGGCTTTGATAAATAAATCACCTCAAACTTCCGTGAAGTGACCATTCCTCTCATCACACAAGCTAACTAGCGGATTCTGGAGAGGGCTTGTGTTTCCAACTCCCACACCAGGCTCTAGACTGATCTTTGACTGCCTTGAAGACCCCGTACCTCTGTTCAAGATCCTTCATCATGTGGCAAACTATGTCCTATTCAGACTAACACCAACTTAGGTTCAACACTCTGCGACGTTGGAGGGTTAACCATCTTGCTCTTTCTTTTGTATGGGGATTGTACCTCATCTCCCACGCCTGTTCCCTTGTTCCTTAACCTCTCACTCCTTCGAGTAGTCATGGAGTTGCACATAAACCAAGAAACATAAACCTGACTTAATCGGTCCCCCCGAGTATGCCAATTTATGTGTGTGGAATCTGATTGAGTTGCACCTCTAAGTCCTTGGTTGTAATCTACTAGAAACAAGCCTCAGGAAGTCCCAGGAAAAAACTCTCCAATGCCTAAATCAGTAATGATCTTAGAAGATAATTGTAAATGAAAATTAATAAATGACGTACCTCATTATTTATATACCAAAATCCCTAACAGTCGTTGTGTGTAGCTGAAATAATAATTCCCTACATGATTTGTAACATGATAACCTTATATCTTGACGGTATTGCGTGCCTAATTACGTTTGGCCTGACCAGCCTAAATACTAATTGAATCTGCTAAAGCCGAATGGAAAATAAGAGTATCATCAGTTTCACGCATAAATTATTTTCTTTCAATTGCCCTGCAAAGTGTACCTCTTTGTGGCCAAAATTACAAACAAGAGAAATTTTTTGCAGAAACATGTGGCTTAGAATTGAGCTCATGTTGGTGAGTAGTAAAAGGAAAAGTGGAATAGTAAAACATGATGTGTCTGGCAATATATGTATGGGAGGAGGAGACATGGTAACATAAATATCCTCTATATGTGACCTAGAAATATGTAAGAAATTTATCAAAATTCAATTTCACTGTTGTTATAGGAAAGCTTGAAGGGGTAGTACAGATAACCAAAAGATTTTAGAAATAGATAGTCATGATTACATTTGTACAGGCATTCGTAGGAAGATTTTGTGATAAAGGAATAGCGTAATTGTTCTATCGTTTAAATAAAAAGGAGTATGAAAGGTTTGTTCCCAAAATTCAACAAGTAAATTTGAGTGAGCCAAGAGTGTAAGACATTTTTTGATAATTCCACAATTATTCCGTACAGTAGTACCATTTTTTAGGAGTATGAGGACAGGAGGTTCAATGAATAATACCATGAGATTTCAAAAAGAAAGAAACATTACGATCTACACCCCCTAGTCAGATTGAAATGTCTTTTTCTTCGTGAAAGTTTGTGTTTCAACCATAGTTTTGAGTATCGTGAAAGTTGAACGAATTTGAGATTTTTTTGTTAAAAATTAAACCCAAGTAAACATAATGGAATCATCGACGAAAAAAAAAGATTCCATTCAAAGAAGATATATGAGCATGGCCCTATACATCAGAATAAATTAAATCAAAAGACTTTGCAAAGGGAACATGACAAGTTGGCAGATGATGACGATGACTCTTTCCTGACTAACAAGAAATACATATTGGAAGTATTTATTTGAAGAAACGAAAAATATATGATCAGATAATCAATCAAGAAAAATGGACTCATGAGGATGGGCGAGGTGATGATGCCAAAAAGCGGTAGATGCTTTTTCATCCACATACACTCAAGGACTTAAAGATAGTAAAGTGGTTGGAAGCTGGTACAAACCATTCTCAATGACCCCTTTTCGTATTTTCCAACCCCGTAAGTTCTTAACAAAGCAATGGACATGATGAAATTCTAGAACGACATTGTTGTCTTTGCAGAGCTTGGAGACCCTAATTAATTTCTTCGACATTTTTGGAACCAGAAGAATAATTTTAAGAGACAAAGAATCAGAAACATAATTAGCAACCAAAGAAGAATGACCTACATGAGTAATAGAATGTGACTGATCATTCCTAGCAACCAATTTGTCATTGCATTTGTACTCAAATTGAATGGTCAGATTTCCAAGACCAACATAAACATGATCTTATTGCGCCATAGTCAATGACCCAAGGATCAGTCAAAGAAGAAGGGATGTTTCCATAGATGACATGTGCCAACTTGGAGTCGCGTTGTTGTTGTCTTTGTCGCTCATTGGACCTTCAATGTGTTGCCCCAACTCAAAAAAATTACGATGATGATGACAATATTTGCATCATGATAAGGCTAGGAGAAAATTTAACAAATTGTTCTCGGCCAGTCACTTGTTTAAGCCGACAGGGGCACAGAAGGGCCGAGATATTCTAGACTTGCGCGTGAGACTGGCAGATAGAAAGACAAAGTCATTGTTGTCATTTTGGAGACGTTGTTCATCTTGATTAAGAAGTCTAAGCAAATATTTTGGTGTAACTAGTTCCACACACATTCTTAGGGAGGTTATAAACAAACCGTATTTAGCACTGTGACCAAACAAAATGAAGAAGACAAAAAATGAAGAAGAGAAAGTTCTCATCAGAAAGTGACATCAAGCATTCGACCAACGAGTCTGAGATGGCACGGTTCATTTCAACATACCCAAAAATCAACAATTTCCCTTCGTAATCATCTAAATTTGTTGTTGTAAATGCATTTGGCACGCACGAATAAGAGAATGAAATATTTTTAATAAAATAGTATTCAATAAGAGTAATTTTATTAAATATAATGAGATAGAAGGAAATATTTTTAAAATTTGGTAACCTTAGAAAATTTTTGATAGGGGCTGAAGGGTAAGTTTCTAAAATTTATAACCGTTCAAAATTTGCTGGCAGGGGCTAAAGGGGACCCCTGAGTGGCGCGATCTACGTGACCGAGAACTGGAGTGGTCAGTTTCAAACGAAGATAGAGCAAGAAAATTTTGTCTTTACGCTTCCAGGAGAGAAACTCTGGATTTGGATCACCTTTGCTCGATAAGCATTATGGAGGAAGTTTTTAAATCTTTAGATCCAATGTTCGAGTATATTGTTGCCATCATAGAAGAGACAACTGACTTGGAGGCCATGAAAATTGATCAACTTCTAGGTTCATTGCAAGCCTATAAAGAAAATATGAAGAGTAAGGAGGAAGTCATCGAGCAGGAATTCAACATGCAAGCTCATCCAATAAAGAGAGAAGATGGTTGGAGCCAACAAAGAGAAGAATGCGGTAGAGTGAAAGATTGTGAGCGTGGACATGGATACAGGCAAGGTTGGAGGTCCAATAACAACCTCGGAGGAGAAGACTCACCCGGAGGTCGTGATAGAGGGATACTGAAGCCCGGGTATGACAAGTCACGTATCAAGTGCTACAATTGTGAGATGTTTGGGCAGAAAGCATCGGAATGTAGAGCTCTGAGAAATAAAAGAGTTCAAGGGAAGGCCAAATATGCTGAAGCTGATGATGTTCTACTTTTTGCCTCCAGGGAAAGTAGAGGAGGAAAGAATAACCAATGGTACCTAGATAGTGGTGCAACTAACTACATGTGTGGCGAAAGAAACTTGTTCATTGAGATTACTGAAGTGGTGAAGGGAAATGTGGCCTTAGGAGATGACACCAACTTGGAGGTGAAAGGAAAATGTAACATCCTCATTCAATTAAAGAATGGAGATCATCAATTCATCTCTGATGTTTACTATGTGGCGAGCATGAAGAGAAAAAGCTTGAGTCTTGGGCAACTTGTGGAGAAATAGTATGACAATCGATTGAAGGATAATAGTCTCTCTTTAAAGGACCGAATGGGAAATCCCATAGCAAAGGTGTCGATGACAAGAAATGGAATGTTCCTACTCAACATTCAAAATATAATGGCGCGGTGTCTTAAGATGTGCATCAAAGATATGTCTTGGTTGTGGAATCTTCGATACAGGCATCTCAATTTCGGAGGGTTAGACCTGCTATCCAAGAAGGATATGGTGAGAGGGTTACAAAGCATCAGCAACCCCAACAAAGTGTGTGAAGGGTACTAGGAAGCAATTCAAAATGAGCTTTACAAGGGAGTCCGGCTCAAGATCTAAGAGGCCACTAGAACTCATACACACCGATGTGTGTGGTCCCATCAAACCAAGCTCCCTTGGTAAGAGTAATTATTTCCTTCTCTTCATTGATGATTGTTTTAGAAAAACATAGGCTTACTTTCTGAAGGATAAATCAGAGGTGTTTGAGAATTTTAAAAAGTTCAAAGCCCTAGTGGAGAAGGAAAGTGGGCTTCTAATCAAGGCTGCGAGATCCGATCGTGGAGGTGAATTCACATCAAATGAGCTCCACAAGTATTGTGAAGAGAATGGAATCCAACGACAGTTGATGGTGATAAGAACCCCCCGGACAAAATAGGGTTACGGAAAGGAAGAATCGAACAATCCTTGAGATGACACGGAGTCCGCTCAAGAGCAAGAGATTGCCCAAGGAGTTATGGGCGAAATATGTAGCTTGCACGGTCTACTTTTCCAACTGGTCATTAACAAGGAATGTGTGGGGAAAATCACCATAAGAGGAATGGAGTGGAATAAAGCCCAGTGTTTCCCATCTCGGAGTCTTTGGAAGCATAGCTCACACCTATGTACCAGATGAGAAGAAAAGCAAGTTGAAGATAAAAGTGAGAAATATGTCTTCATTTACTATGATGCCAACTCCAAGGGCTCCAAGCTTTACAATCCCGATAAGAGGAAGACCATTATCAGTCAAAATGTAGTATTCAATGAAGAAGGAGAACAGAATCAGATCTCACACAAATGAGAATACAATTTTTTTCCACAATTGGAAGAAGGAAGTGTTGAATAAGCAATGATCAAGCAACCAAGGGAGGATCTAACTACCCCACAAGTTTCACCACGTGCAGGCTCGGAAGAAGAAGAAATTTTAAGTGAAAGAGCCCTGCGCTTTAGAAGTCTACAAGATATATACAAGGTGACGAAGGACCAAGATAATCTCACTCTTTTCTTCTTGCTTGCGGATTGTGAGCCCATGAAGTTTGAAGAAGCCTAAGAATTAGATAATTGGATAAGTGTAATGGATTATGAGATAAGGGCCATCAAGAAGAACGACGCGTGGGAGTTGACTTCACTTCCAAAAAAGCACAAGGCGATTGGAGTGAAGTGGGTATTCAAAGAAAAAAAGAATGAAAAGGAGAAGTTGAAAGATACAAAGCAAGATTGGTGAAAAAAAGCTACAGTCAAAGAACCTGCATCGACTATGATGAGGTCTTTGCTCCCATTTCTCGACTTGAAACCGTTAGTCTAATAATTTTTTGGCACCTCAAAACAAATGGAGGATACATCAGATGGATGTAAAGTCCGCCTTCCTAAATGGATTTCTCGAAGAAGTTTACATTCAACAAACACAAGGATACAAATTCAAGGGAGGAGTGTCCGACAACAATTCCTTTGAAGGCAGTAAAGAGAATTCTTCAGTATATTAAGAGTACTACGAACTTTGGCTTACACTACTCTACATCCAAAGATTATAAGCTTGTTAGATATAGTGATAGTGATCGGAGTGAGATAAGGATGACCGTAAAAGTACATCTGGTTTCGTGTTCTACGTGGAGGATACAACTTTCAAAATGATGTCCAAGAAGAAAGCGACTATCACTATTTCCTCATGTCAAGTGGAGTATGTAGCTGCTAATTCGTGTGTCGCCATGCAATTTGGTTGCGAAACTTGTTTAAGGAGTTGAAGTTGCCGCAAGAAGAGCCGACAAAGATCTTCGTGAACAACAAATGTGCAATAGACTTAAGCAAGAATCCAGTTTTCCATGATCGAACTAAACATATTGACATGCAACATCACCACATCATAGAGTGTATTGCCAGAAGATATGTACAAGTTGAACACGTGAAGACGGGCGATAACCTGGCGAATATCTTCACAAAACCCCTTAAGCGCGATGATTTCACCAATATGAGAAGCTTGCTTGGAGTTGAAAATCAAGTTTAAGGGGGGCTATTGAAAAGTAAACTTGATTTTGGGTTGGCCCAAATGGCTTCTTGGTGGCCCATCGTCTGGAATAAGTCCAAAGAAGTCTTAAGAAGTATGGAAGGTTCTAGAGAAAGTTCCAAAGATCTCTAGCATGTGTAGATTTTGATGGAGTTGTAGAGAGTATTCTATAGAGCTAATTGTAGCCATTAGATTAGATTTGGGATGGCATCATCTCAGCCATTGGTTGGGTGATGCCACCAATATAAATATGGGTGATATAGTAGAGTTTCAATCAAGCCAAAAATATTAGAAATCTTCTCCTTATACAAATAGCCTCCGAGTTCTTCATTATCTCCAAAATTTCTAAACCCATTTTCTTCCATTTAAAATTTTCTCCCAAGAAAGCAGGAACATTGTCGGAAACAAAGAAAGAGTCAAGTTCTTATGCTTTAATGGCAGAGGGAACAATGCCTCACTAGAAAAAAAAATTAGAACTATCAAGAAGGACAAAAGCATCAGGAATTTAAGGTTGGCTGAGGCGCAACCATAACCCTTTAAAAGAATTTGTGTAGCAGAAGAGTTGGAAATTCGGCTATCAGAGGGAAACATGGTGATGGTGGATCGACTGATTTACTTTGATACCATATAGGGGAATAATATTTGTGGGAAAAAGATTATTTTATTGATGTTATAATGTATCGTATATATACACAAGATTGCTAACCAACTAATCCCTTAACTAAGAAAAGATTAATTTGTAGAATCTATATAAAAGCTTTATGAAGATACAAATATAAAAGAGAAAAAACAAATCAAAATAATATCTCAATAGTCTTGAAGTACACAAGTCCACTGTAATTTTAACCAATTGTAATCATTATTACTACTAACCCACCTTCTCTTGGGGTGAGTTTCAGCATTGAACATTGGAGCATGGGGAGCAGTAGGAATCACAATCTTGTTCATATTTCTCATTTATAAATGCAGAAGAAGGCATTTATCAGTATATGACACAATAGAAATTTTCTTCAAGTCGAAACAACATGGTACCTATCCGGTATTCCTACAGACAAATAAAGAAGATGGCCTGCAATTTCAAAGACAAGTTAGGAGAAGGAGGTTATGGTACAGTTTACAAAGGAGCTCTTCAAAGTGGCCAATTGGTGGCAGTTAAAATTTTGTCAGCGAAATCAATAGTCAATGGCAATGATTTTGTGAATGAAGTAGCTACTCTGGGAAGAATTTACCATGTTAATGTTGTTCAATTAGCAGGGTTTTGTCCCACAGCGACAAAGAATGCTTTGATCTACGACTACATGCCTAATGGTTCGCTAGCTAAGTTGTTATTTATCCAGAGTGGCAAAGATTCAGAATTGCTGACTTGCAGCAAAATATATGAAATTTCTTTAGGCGTGGCACGAGGGATAGACTATCTACATCAGGGATGTAACATGCAAATACTGCATTTCGACATCAAACCACATAACATACTTTTGGATGAAAATTTTGTACCCAAAGTTTCAGATTTTGGACTTGCTAAACTTCATACTGTAAAAAAATGATGTTGTGACTATGACGGCGGTGAGAGGAACACTAGGCTACATGGAACCTGAATTGTTCTACAAAAGGGTCAGCGAAGTCACTTAAAAGGCAGATGTTTACAGTTTTGGAATGTTACTCATGGAGATGGCCGGCAGGCGGAAGAATGTGAATGCTAATGCAGAGCACTCGAGCCAGGTATACTTTCCCTCATGGATATATGATCAGTTTGAACGAGGACGCGATGTTGAATGTGGTGCTTATGAAGATGGTCAATTATCTGAGGAGGAAAAATAGATTGTAAGAAAACTTGTTTTGATTGTTTTTTGTGCATACAAATGTCACCAAATGATCGACCATCGATGAAAGAAGTAGTCGAAATGCTGCACGTGGATCCAGAATCTCTGAAATTACCCCCAAAACCTCAATTTCACCCCCCCCCTGATGCACCTTCTGCCATGGATCAACACACCTGTTTCAGCTCCTCTGTTGACGAGGACTTAACCGAGGGCTTATTTGAATCTTTGTCCCTAGAAATAGAAGAAGCATAATTGTGTTTGAATTATGATCAGATATACATACCATTTACTCGTCTTGTTGAATGTAAGCTTGTAGTAGAATGGTTACATTTTTGAAAAAAGTTCCTCTCATTAATGGTGTAGTCGGAACAAATGTTTGTGAGAAGGGCTAGCTAATTTAATGAAAGCCTCAGATAATGTACTCCAATTTCGTTCAAAATCAAGTGAATGTACACGAATGAGCATTGCTCATATGCCCATCCACATGTAGATGATGCTCAACTCCAAGGCCATCTAGCCACATTTAGTGCATTATCTGAACCTCAGAAGAAATGTCAGGGACGAGGAAGAAGTGTGTGTTGCAAAAAACCTAGCTTGGATTAACCATGCATAAATCCCTCCATTAGTAATTGTCATGAAATCAGCACACAAGATAGTTTAGTAACACACAGTTAATCAAATTGTTCAACCATTGATAACTGCTACCAAAAAATGAATATACGGAACCCAAAACTGCTACTTCACAACATATTTTGGGGATTCATACCATTTTTCAAATATCTGTTTATATAATAGCTAGCAATGCTGCAGCGCAACCTGGTACAAAATCTTTGTTCGCCCAAAATGAAATGTTGTATACCTTTTTCTATTGATGTGTAACGAAGAACATGACAAAGGCACAAATTGCTGAATCATGAAGCATTTTTGAGTTGTGAATGTATCTATGCTATCTAAAAAGTTCATGTCCAGCAGGAACATAAATGATGGAGATCAGGGTACGACTACCACCATAAATGATGGAGATAAAACATTCAAGGGTTATGTTCGTGATCCTCTAAGCAACATAGTTAGGAATTGAATGGTTTGATTGATCGCCTTCATGATGAAGAACTTAAGAAGAAGTCGGCATGTTCTTGGATTACTTATTCAAGGTTGTCGATTAAATGAAGACATTATGAAGAACACTTTACTCTTTTTCCCATTGGGTTTTTTAGTGAGGAAGTGTGATCATTGTAAAATAAATGTTTTTGTTTTTGGACTGATTAAAATCGGTCATGTGGGCCTTAGGAGAGCAGTTCGAGTTTTACAGTCCATTAGGGTTTACCTTATTCAGTTTTATTCTGATTAGAATTAGATTTGGTAAGATGAGATAAGGTAATATCTTTCCAGTCTAATTCTAGTGCAGGATGCGGCCGAAATAGGTATAGAATACCATTAGGATTTGATTTTTGGTATTTTAGTTAGATATGGTTTTAGCTTGTTAAAGCTGCCATGAAGTTTGATTCAGTTTCTATTTCTGATTAGGGTTTGTTTTGAAGAGCTCGAAATCTCCTCTATTTAAAGAGGGTGGCCGTCGGCCATACAACACACAATTATATAAATCAAATTCATATTTTTGAGACATTCTCATTATATTCATTGTTGCTTAAACCTGCGGGCTAGTTAAATATTCAATACATCCTTTATACTCGTACCCTGTGGGCTAGACGTTTATAGAGAAACATTTTAAGTGTACCCTGCGGGCTAGAAGCTTAGAAGTCGTGTTGAGTGTACCCTGCAGACTAGACGCTGCTTCTCGTGCAATTTGAGTGGTTGGGCGCGATTTCCACGCAAATTAAAGATCCAATATTCCACAATCCAGAGTTTTCGCAAGGAGATTCATATCACAGTGGGTCCACATAAATAAAATGAAATGAAGAGTTATATCCACATATTTATGGCTAAATGTAGAAGGATTAGAAATAAGAAGTTATTAGTGAGACGGACCAAAAAAGAAAGTAAGAAGTTTTTAGTAGGACGGAGGGAGTACAACAACCCATATAGGTAAACCCACGAGTTTCAATCCATATATTAACCCATATAGGTTTATATTTAAACCCATATGTAAACCTGCGAGTTTCAATCCATATGAATATACTTGCGGTGAACTTGCAAACACAACCCGCCTAACCTAAATTTTCAAATACACATTTAACTCATTACTTATTTAATCCATATCCACCCAAATTAAAAATTGATAATTCGTTTGACCAGCGGGATAACGGTTATATTTTACCTCCCTACCCACAAATCAGATTGTTGGACACTTTCACTTTCCAGATTGATACTTTCCCTGTCCCGCCTCCACCAAGTGTGCGTGGCTTATGATATTGACCGAAATGATGCGAAGATTGGGATGCTCTTAGTTCAACTACCTTCATTGTAATTGGTGTGGAAATGGGGAATTCCTCAAGCACCTCTATCCCTGCTGCTGAAGCTGAGCAGCATCACCAGCAGCTGGAATCCTTGTTAGAAGATCTTTGTAATCGGCTGCGCCGGGAAACGCCATCCGACGCCGTATTGAGGCACAGTGGATGCTTGGTGGTAGATTTGGAACTGTACCAGCTCAAGGAGCTCAAAGATCATTGGCAGTTTGTCAAACTCTTCATCGATTGCACTAGCAAATGGAGTGACGCGAATTTGGTGGTGGAGAACTGCGGATCTGTCATTGCCGGAGCCGAAGCGGAAGCTGCCGGGCTAGCGAAAACCCTCGGCGTTCAGAAATCCAGCAGGAATCTGCGCTCTTCTTTGAGGATGATGAGAAATGAGATCCAGGAGTGGATACTGAAATTTATTGGGTTGGAGTTGGAGATTGCTCGAGCTGCTGACTCAATTTTGGGGAAGTTTTTGTCTCTGGAGATTTGTTCTCCGTTGCTTGATCTTTACTCATGGATAAAGTTTGCAGAGTCCGCAGGGAAAGTAATAAAACATTTGGCTCCGGAGGCATTTTCGCACCTTGAGCACCTAACATCTTTCATTCGTCATGTTCTCCAGGGGTCTGAATCAGGTTTGATGCTTGTCTCCTCTTCCAATGGAACGGTAATCGCAGATTTCTTTGCTCACATTGCGTCGGTGGTTTTTCGAGCAGCATGCCTGTGTATTATCGTCAAGAAACTCGAGTCAGCTCACCATCGCTCTCTATTAACTGAGGTTTCTGATGAGATTAGTATTGCCAAACCTAAGTTTCTGGATTTCATACTCAGCTTCCTGAAAGCATTAAAAGATAACGAGCGCAATAATAAAGTGAGTAGGGCAGATTGGGTTGAATTGTTCCTTAGTGCCTTCTATATCAAAAGTAGGTGCAAATCAGAAGCCTTTCTGTGTAAGGAGTTGAAGGAGATTGGGATCTATTTGTTGGGCTGTCCTCGTAATTTGGCTGACACTAAACTTGTGCTTTTGGAGGCAATACCTATTGTGCATTCAAATCCAGGATATCATTGCAGTTGTTTCACTGTTTGCAGGAATGTGTGGCTTTTTAGGGTGGGTCTTTTCCTCAAGGAGCAGTGTCTCTCTGGTACGATCTTCAGGCTGTCAGCTAATGATGAGATTGCTTACATTGAAGATTCCTTGGAAATGCTCGAGAGATATTGCCCCGCATGGGTATCAGACTCTGCTGAGGATCACATGCTTGCCAAACAAGTGTCTGCCGACATAAAATCTCTGTATCAGTCATTCCACGACAATGGAATCAACGAATCTGTGGTAAGGATTGCCATCTCTCAGCTACTTTCACATGTTGCGCTTCTTAGAACAAAACCAGCATTGATGAAATTATTAGATCTTAACAGCATTGTGATTGCACATGTAAGAAATGAATTTCAGTTCCTACTTGAGCATATTAAATTGTTCACATCAACTGTCACAATGGTTAAAGCTGAATATACGGTTGATGAAAAGAAGAGGTTTAAGTGTATTGAATCTGTGTGCATGAGGGTACTGTATCTCTGTTACTTAATCCATACAGAACAAACTGAAACCGTGACAGTAACGAAAGAAGTTGGATATTTGCTAGATACGGTGCGAATGTTGAAGAAACAACTTGTTCTCCAAATTCCAAAGATCAATTTCCCTAGAAAGTCTGCAGGTATGGGATTCTTTGACCGTCTCTTGGGAAACCTGTTGGAGCTGTGCAAGCGTGAATGTGATCCATTTTTCAGAGACCACATGGAAAATTTTCAAATGGAACTTGAGTCTTT
>JAULKK010281350.1:0-14292 GCA_032355705.1 Rubia peregrina
TTCCATATTTCACTATACATTTCTTCTTATGGAATTTCTCGGTCGTATTATTATCACATAGCTGGATGATAGTTAGCAGATTAGCCTTTAGATCTTCCACCAACAGAAAACTGGTAAAGGTTGGAAATCCCTTTATAAGCAGCTCCCCTTTTCCAACTACCCTACTTTTCTTTCCATCACCAAATGTAACAAATCCTCCATCATAGGGTATGATCTTCCTTAAATACTGTTGCAAACTTAAGTACTCTTGTGATCCATTCATATGTCGAGAACATCTACTATCAAAGTACCACTAATCCCCAGAGTGTGCAATAAGAGAAGTATGAGCAACAATGCAAGTATTAGTGAATTTAGGAACCCATACCTTTCTAACCACATTTGATCGTTGGACATCCTCTATGTTGGAATATGCAGACAGTTTTTGTCCTTTCATGATGTCTCTGAGTAGTTTAAAACATTGATCATCTGTATGGCCTTGATAGGTGCAGTAGCTACACATGAGAGGTTTTATTGCCGGGTTTTGATCACTTTAATACTTCTTGTTTTGAACCCATGATCTGAAATCTACAGTGCTGCTCGATGACTTGTCATAGCCTATAGCTTGTCGATTTCCAAAGTTCTTTCCCATGGTGAGAATGTCATTCAATTTTACTTTTCCCAAATTTAATCTTTTAATAGTCGTCTCAGCAATTTCAGCCCTCTTTGTTGTTGAACTCATATTTAATTCCAAAAACTCAATTTCCATTTGGAGTCGTTTCACTAGCGATGCCATCTCTCTCTTCCTTCTTTAGCTAAGAGGGTTTTCTCCTTTTTCAAGAGTTTGTTAGTGTCAACAACTTTTAACCACATTTCATACATCATTTCCTATGAAGTATAGACATCTTCATCGTGCACACTCATGTCTTTTTCATTGCTTGAGGATTATTCTTCACTTACCTTCTTCGTGTTGGAACGTAGGACTCCGGCTGCTCGACCTATGTTGGAGCATCGATCCACTTCTTCATGTCTGATATTGGAACATTCAGTACCAACGTCTAAGCCTCCTTGAACTTTTGCTCCGAAAGCCATATAATTACTGGTCAATTCCTCTTCATGATTCTTCTATTCTTTATCTTCACTCCATGAGGTAACATATGATTTTCCTTGCTTCTTCAGAGTGTTGGCACATTTAGCCCGAATATGTCCATATCCTTCACATTCCTACACATAATCAGTCTTGTCTGTGTTAATTCTCCATTTTGACTTCTTGAGAATTGCTGAGTGATTTGCTCCATCTGTGGCTCACGGTTTTTGCCAAAGTCTTGGAACCGTGATCTGTTTCCATTAAAACTTTCCTTGGAATTCTTATTTACCACTTTCTTCAGCATCTTTGAGAGATTCTTTGTTGCAAGAGAAAGTTCTTCATTTATATAATCGATATCCTATTTACCACATCTGTTGCTTCTTCTATTGCAACAACTTTCATAGAAAATCTATGAGGGAGAGATCTCAAAGTCTTTCTATTAGTTTGGACTCCTTGTAAGTTTTTCCAAGTTGATATGCCATACTTGAGATATCTCTTAGCTCTACATTGAACACAACAATAGTATCTTTCTCCTACATCTTCAATTTTTTCAAACTTTGTGGCCAACATTTGTACTTTTATTTATGCACACGACTTGTTCCCTCATGCACCATTTGTAGGGTATCCCATGCTCTCTTTGCTTGATGACACGTAGAGATGAGTTTGAATTGATTTTAATCTACTGTAGTAAAGATGGTATTTAATGCTCTGGAGTTTGCCAAGCCACCCATTTTTTCGACTGGAGTCCACAACTCTTTAGGCTTCACTATTGGCTCTTTAGAGCTCGATTCTCCTCCTTTAGAACTTTCAGCAACTGGGGATTTCCATTCTGTTTCAACATAGTTCCAAGCCAGTTCATCTAGTGAATTTATAAACACTCGCATGCGAGACACCGAAGCTCATTCTCTGATCGCCATTGGTTAAACCAGATCACACTTTTCTTGTCAAAACCAAGGTAAAACAAGTGACTTAGCTTTAATACCAATTGAAATTTAGTTTTACATAATTTATTCAATAATCATTACCGTGTTCCAATATGGCCTATTTAACCAAGTATGCTTTAAAGTAAAACATGAACACACAAGACTTAGTTACGCAGTTTGGTGAAATCTACCTACATCTGCGGGGCCTGACCCAATTTAGAATGAATTCACTAATCAGAAAGACACAGTAAAAAGTACACCATACAATTTATACTCATCTTATCTAATTATAACATGTGAATTCTGCAAGCTCCCCTTGCTACCGATCCTCCTCGATCAGAATCCCTCTGACCTCGAAACACGTCGACACTGGATTTCCTCCTTCCAAGGGACTAAGGTATAAGATTCTGAACTTGATCAACAGTTTAAGTTCATATTGGAACACAGACGAATGACTCCAGAGTACTTCTCGAAAGATATGAAAATCTGGATGTAGATTTTCTTCAATTAAATCCATAAGAGTACAAATGTAATGTCCATCAATATATATACCATGAGGAGATTGAAATTCTCCACATTTATTTTATCAAAATATTCTGTTTCCATATCAGTTTCTGATGCATATCCAAATTCCTTAAATAAAGAGATTTTTCTTATCTCAACATATCTCATAATATTCCATAAAACCAATTCCATAATTATAGGGATTTTTCATAAATACAATATGCTTCAATCTTCTACCTAAAATAATATATTGTGAAATCTTCAATCTTCCATAAAACCAATATCCTCGCAATATTCTTCAATCAATTAAATTCATTTAGGCTTCAACTTTCCATATGTTACAACATAGAAGTCTTATGCGTATATAATTCCTTATACATTTCAAATTTTAATTTTAATCAAATTCCTTGGAGATAGGTATTACCAAATATAATTTCTTGAAGTAAGGAATTAGAATATCTCGTCCATATCTCTTTCCATAGCCAAATATTCCAAATTAATTCCAATCCCATAAATATAGGAATTGATATATTCTCCAAACAAAAACCATCTGGACGAAATATTACTTATCGTATTCATCCACACATTCCTTATTTCAAAAAAAAAAAAATCCTTCTATGCTGTTACAACATAAACTATTCCATATTTGCATAATTTCCACAAATTGCCAAGTAAATAAATCTGGACTTTACAGTGTTGAATGCATGGTACGTTGAAAAGTGATTTCTAAAACCATGCACATATCAATTCGCACATACAGTCAATCATATATTGTTCAAATAAGGTAGTTAAATTATTAGAAAATAGTAGTCATGGAAATATCCTTACAATTAGTAAATAAATCGGGATAGAATTAATTCCAACAGAATAGAAATTTCAACAAACTCAATCAGCTCACATTATGATGAGCTTTAATACAATCGTCCCCCATCTTCTATCACCTATAAGAACAAGGTGTCCCCAATACGTAGGAGGTTTCAGGAAAGGAACTCACCAAAACCCTTTGGCGATATGGCCTTAATCTCCCCCCCCCCCGAGTAGTTCATGCTCCACTCTCTCCCGTAGCATCTCAGCACAACAGGGGTCTTATCATTTGGCAGGAGTGGTAATGTCCCTTGGGATGTACTAAGTCACAATTTTTTTATTGATTAGAAATATATATACATATATATATGTTCAATTAACAACACATAATATTAATTTAAAATTCCTTACCAACGTTGGATTTTTCTCCAAAATTATGCTGCTCTAGAGTGCAGTGGAAATGTGGGCTATAAGCAGCCATTGTTTATTGTTCAAGGTCAAACACAAGAGGTCTTGGGTTGCTCAATTGTGCGGAGAACTGTATGAAAATAAAAATACTAATTGTTATAAAGTGTGAAGATGTATTAGTACATGTATATGTAAAATGGTAAAAAAATCTTGAAAATGGGGCGACTTGGCGATCCTTTGCCAACCATTAGTCTTGTATCAAAAATGAAAATTTTAAATGCAAACTAGCTTCAGAAATGCAAGTTGCGACGTCGACCATGCGTTGAAGGTACATGTTGGTCCAAAATATTGGCTTGGTCGACATGTACCAGCAATGTTGCTCTATAGTCGACGTAATCGAACACTTGACCGATGCAGAAATGAGGTCGCACACAATTTTAAAGTAAACTTAAATGCATGCATGAAACATCGGTAACAAATCGGTTCTATCGATGGTCGGACCGACATAGGTGAGATGTCTCGTACAACAGAACATACAAATGAAAATAATAATGTACGAAGCCGCACACGATTTGCATAGACTGACATGTAATCGACAAGACGTCGCATTCATCGACTCAGCTAAAAAAATGTAGAAACTCAGAAAAAAAAGATGCTTTAACAATACAAAATTAAACAAAAACGTACAAAAACATACCTAAACACAGTACCTAGGTTTATATTCAAGAAAATTTCACACTCTAAAAAATCTAAGTGAAAACTAGAAAACCAAAAAACACAGCACATTCACAGACCATAAATTTAACAATGTAAAGTAACAAGTACAAATTGTAGGTGTTAGAAGAGTAGAAAAACAAAAAAAAAATTGACAAGCGAGAAGAGAAGAGAGAGTGGGAGCTTGTTGAAATTTTTGGAAAACTTGAGAACAGAAGATTGAACTGATTGTGAGGGACCCTATATTTATAGCTATATCAGAACGATGTTGTTTTGCACCCTTGTGATGTCCACCTCGCATGCAGCGACGTCACACCTATGTTGGTTTAGGTGAGAAAGAATCGACCCATGGCCAACATCGCACGTTTATATGGGGCCAACAATTTTAGCCCACCAGCATAACAAATGACCCAACCAAGGACCAAAATGATTAATAGTCACTTTCAAACCTTTAAATAGTACATTACTGCAACAACATTTTTTTGGTAGTGTATTTTATGTCCCCCACCTAGGGAAATAGTCGGTCAACAGTTCGAATTTATTTAAAAAATTGGTCGCCACAAATGTTGGCTAGTTTCATAATGATTGAAATAAATTATTCATTACACACAAGTTTTTTTTTATATAGTTTTGTGAATGATCGTAATATTAAAAATTTGTTCATATTTTAGGTTAAATATTAAGGATTCAATAGCATTAAAATAAAATTCAACAAATAGATTATAGATTAAAGATTAAAATACATAAAAATAAATGTACCGAATTCAAATATTTTTTCAAATTTGTTCAAAATTCTAAGCAGTATAACTAAAATATAGGGGAAAGAAGGATGACAGTGAACACTATCGGCCTAGAACCATCTAACAGCTCGAAGTAGACCGTGTCCCCAATCCTTTGTTCCTTTGCATCAAGGAACTCGCTAAAAACCTTTGGGGTCAGGGTCTTGAGCCTCCTGTTCCCTGAGTAGTGCATGTGATACTCCATTCCGTTGCACCTTAAGACAACAGGTGTCTTGACATTTGGTAGGAGTTCCAAGATCTGGCTTGGGACGTACTAAATTATAAATAGAAAATCACAGTTATTATATATGAAAGTAATCTAGAGAAAAAGTTAATTGAAAATAAAAATATATGTGTAACATTAAAATAACATTACCAAAATAGGAATTGAACTGAAATTTGTCTGGGTCAGAGCGTGGACAAAGTGTGGAATAATATCGCCGAATGAAGTCTCTAGACTCTCCTCATTCGAGTTGCTACGGATCTGCATTGGTCAATGAAATTATTAAAATTAAAACGGAATATAAGTAATCAAATAAAAGGAATTAAAGTAGCAATCTAAACAAAAAATTGCTTACCTCAATTGGGGAACGATTACTCGAACCATCATTGTTAGCCATGATTCCTGATAATCATATTATCACGGATGATATATATAATGATGATAGAAATTGGTTCGATAGAAATTGGTTCAATTAATCTTTTAAGCTAGCCAGACGTCGCTCATCATGTTGATCCAAAATAATGGAATGGCCGACATGTACGTGTGACGTTACTAAAATGTTATCCAAAATAATGGCATGTCAACATGTTGATGCGAGGTTGCTCACCCATTGGAAAACAAATCGGTTAATCGAGAAGGGTGCGACGTTTCATATAAGAAAAATAACACAAATTATGAATGAGCAACGTCGCATGACGATTGCTGCAAATGAAGGTGGATCGAAGGGTCATCCATGTCACATTCAAACCTAGCAAATTCACTAACAACAACAGAAAATCGGAGAAAAGAAAGGTCCTAAACCAAAAAAATGGGCCACATTCTCAGAGGAGAACATAAAACCAAAATTTGTACACCCTAGAATCCTAATCCACATGAAATTCAAAACAGAAAACAAAGAATACTTTCACTCACCTTATACATAAAAATTTTAAGGAAAAATACAAAAATGAAAGTAATCTAAAGACTCTAGAAACCATACCTTTGAGAAGAGGGGTTAGGGGACTGTTAAAATTCAAGGGAAAGTTAAATGTTTGAAGTGATTTATGAGGTGCGCTCCATTTATATATGGTTGTTATGAACCCTTGTGAATTCCGCCTCGACAGGTGTGACGTTGAATGTCACTCGACCTTACCAAAATCTGACTGACACAAGTTAACCTAAATGTGGGTCTCACCATTTCAACCCACTAGCATAGCAGATGGGCCGCATTTGACCAAATTTTTTTAACTAACCCTTCTAAATTCTGTCTTGGCATGTGCGACATCACACATCAATCGATTTTACCAATATTTGATCGACGTATGACCGACGTCGGCTAACTTGAAAGTGGGACTCACTATTTAAGCACAGCAAATGGGCCCACATTTGACCAAAACAAATATAATTGACCTTAATAATGGTTAATAGTATATCAGAAACTACGAAATGAAATTTATAAATTTCAATGAATTTTATTAACGTCTGGTTCGATCGAAATCAATTTTAGCACAACTGCTGAACTTTTAGTATTGGCACTTAGATCCCTCTAAGAAGGTGGGATAGATCGAAATGCAAAATTGGAGATACAAAATTATCTAAATCATATTTTCACAATCATATTTTCATGATTTACCATCAATGAACTGGGGTATTTGTCCCTCATTTTTATTAGTATTCCATTTATACCCTTACGATAAGTGTTATTAGAAAGATAATTTCTACCTAATAGAATCACATGAAATTGCATAATCTTTATTTTTTATGAATTAAAAATATATTGAAATTCTTTCCATCAATTTTTAAAGCGCTAGTACGTGGTCTAGAGTAAATTGTAGATGATTACTTATAAATATGCAAGGGTTAATCAGAAGATCTTGTGGAAGTATTTGTGGGATCATGCCAGTTTCTCTATCACTTTCAGGGTTTATAAGCTTGATTGGGGATGCCAAAGGTCCCTTCAAGCACGATTGGAATAGATTTTTGGACCGCCAGTGTACTTTTTAATTTTTGCACTTAGGTCTTTCCAACAAAGTGGGAGAAGTCGAAATGAAAAATTTGTGATTCCCTTATCTAATTCACTAAGTCATGAAAATGATGTTCCAATTTGGTCATGCACGGGTCAATGAAATGGACCCAAAATCTTCAAAGACAGTATATGACAACTTTGCGAAAGTTACGCTATGACCCAAATTTCCTTGCATGTTCACTACACTTTAGAACTCTGCCCCCGAACATAAGGATAATTTTTTGATGTGGAGATTATGCGTACTCTCTAAGAGGGATGCAAACTGGGGTAATCGTCCTTCATTTTTATTAGTATTCTATTAATACTCGTACGATAAGCGTTAAGAGAACGATAATTTCACCACATAGAATCACATAAAATTTCTAAATCTTGTTTTTTATGAAATAAAAAGATAATAAAATTGCGCCCATCAAATTTTAGAAAGCGCCAGTACATGATCTGGACTAAATTATAGATAATTACTTATAAGTATGTAAGGGTAAATCATGCCAATGTCTTTATTACTTTTGGGGATTATAAGTTCAACTATGGATGACAAAGTTTCTTTTCGAGATGATCGTAATCGATGAGCTTTTAAATTTTTGCACTTAGGTCCCTACAAGAAAGTGGGTGAAGTCGAAATGCAAAATTGGAGATAGTATTTTGTTCTTCACATTTTTAGGTGAATTTTGTTTTGATTTGGGAATAAACGGATTGATGGAAACCAGGATTATTTTACGACACTTTTTTAAAAAAAAACAAATAGATTGTGATCCTTATGTACGACGTCACAAACGTGTCACATAGAACAAACCTCAAACCGACCCCCTACCAACGTTGGTCGACTTGAAATTTCCAGCGGGAACTAAAAAAATTGAGCCAAAAATTTGACCCCCAACCCTTTTTCATGTCAATAATATTCAGCACCAACATCCATTTCCATATTTTTCCCGTCGCAAAACCAACCCTAACTCATCTCCAACACACTTCCTCTAAACCTCACTCCAAACCATCCTTTCCATACACACCATTACAATTATTAAAGGGCTCAATCAAACTGCTTCTCTCAAACATCAAAAAGTGTCCGAGAATGGAGCATCTCAGATTTTAAATTAATTGAGTTCGTTTTCCATCCATTCCATGTTCATTTAGCAATTTTATTACCATACCTTATATATATGTTTTCCTCATTGATCAATGATTGAATATTTATGATGGTTGTGTTAAATGTTATATAGTGTATATTATTTTGTTTCCAAGATAATGCCATGTTTGTAAGGAGTGAGAAAAAAAAGCTTAGATTGGGGCTGCTTGTGGACAATAATTACATCTTCGTATGTACACATGTTGAATGTGCGACGTCAGTCACTGTTAATCATCCCATACGATATGGGACCAAAAGTTGACTGACGCTGCATAGGAATAGGAAATGATTGAAATATCTATGAATATCTGACGTCGCTCGTCAGTTGGAATTTGCAACTTCGTTCGCTCATGCATGCGATGTCGCTTTAAAGCAGATTAGGTACTTTTTCCAAGTTGAGATTAATGGCGTCTGTGTATGACTATATTATTTGTATTTCATTTGGCGACTGCCCAATTCTGACATAAATTTTGTTTCCTGTGTATTTGTTGTAATTTGACAAAGAGAGTTATCGATGGACTTTTAGCATGTAGATGGACAGACTTGTCATTTCCCCAGTCACCCTGATAGTGTTAATGTCGTACAACGTAGACAATCGAGTTTCAAGACAATGGAGTTTCAATACAATTAATGTTTCAAATTCATATCGACCTTATGTATTTTATTATATTCTAACATGTATTGGTAATATAGTTTTAAGTTATGTGAGTTTTTTAACATGTCATCCTTTCTCACATTAAATGGAAAACAATTGATTATTGTATGATGTTTAACCATTTCACGAGTTATGAAGTATTAAATAAAAAGTAATCGATATCGACGAATTTTTTTTGTTATAAAATATAAAATATTATAATATTGTACGAGAACTGATGCCTCCATGATTAATCCACGACGTCGCACAAACCAGTGAAGAGAGGACACCCTACTGACGTCGCACAAATCAGCGTAGATTTTTTTTTGCAATGTCGGCCATTCAAAAACACGTCGTATTCGTTAGCCTTCCACTTTAGTAAGCACACAACGTGGATGCCCAAGAGCATGTGATGTCGCATACCAGCGTCTACGACGTCGCTCTTATTTATCCACGACATTGGCCTGTACAGAATCGCAACTATCATCTCCTGCCGCCTGCCTTCTTGCTATGACAAATGTCGGTCCTTATGCATACCGACTTCAACCTAAATGAAGTTGTAGATGTGGTCTCCTATTTTCAACCTTCTTGATTGGACCGACATCGGTCACAAAACCTGCCAACGTTAGTCCAAAATCGAGGTAAAAAGTACTTTTTACTTCGATTCTGAACCCAGGTAAAAAATGTACTTTTTACCACAAATATTTACCTTGATTTATTTTGGACTAAAAATTGAGGTAAAAAGTCCTGTATAACCGAGGTAAAATGTTATGTTTCTTGTAGTGGTTATACCACTGTCTCCTATGTT
This sequence comes from Rubia peregrina, assembly GCA_032355705.1. Classification (NCBI taxonomy): domain Eukaryota; kingdom Viridiplantae; phylum Streptophyta; class Magnoliopsida; order Gentianales; family Rubiaceae; genus Rubia; species Rubia peregrina. Next base: position 9,989 of record JAULKK010281350.1, read on the forward strand.
GGGCATCTCTCATGCACCATTTTGTGCCGCCACCCCCATGCACCAACTGTTCTCTGATCCCATTATTTCTAGTCGACGTCTGGGCCCTGATAATTTACGTTGTTTCTTCCTTGTTGTTCCTCATTATCATCGGGCATGTCACTTTATTTCTTGTTTCATTCATTTGTCTCATTGCCACCCACTTTTAGTGCCTGCAATTGACATGACATATTTGGTACTCCCTCCGTTCATTTTTTATTGGCACACTTTCCTTTTACGTGTGTTCATTTTTCATTGTCAATTTCTACTTGTAGTATGTTTTAAGGTAGTTTAAATCACATATTATACTTTTGTCTTTTCCAATTCAATTTGCATCACAAAATTGGTATCTTCTTAATAATTGTGTCAAAATTTGAAGTGCAAATGTTAGATGAACAAAGGGAGTAGGAAGTTGCCCCTACCCTCTTGGCAGTCGTCCCTGAGTCTGAGACCCAAATGATTCACATTGGATTGCTCACTTAAATTTTTCACCGTCTCAGCACCTGGTAAGTCTTTTATTTGGAGCAGTAACTGTGTTGGCTGTGTTATCTGGGTTTGTTTGACCATTCATGGTGGGCTGGTGAGTGGTTGTTTTTTTGTATGGGTAGTGGGTCTAGTATTGGACTGTTGGTATATTTGGTTTATTGGGCATGTGGGTTGGGATGATTGACTTATGTGTCTAGGTTTATTTTTCTTGTGGGTTTCTAAGTGGTGTGTGGAGATGAGTTAAGGTTTGGGTAGGTTCCAAACTTTCTAGGGGTTTCACATAACACATGGCTTCAAGTTAGAACTTAGTATTTTTTTTTTGAAATAAAGACTCAGATTTCATTCATTTGAAAAGGTGTTGTACAAAGTGTGGGATGTGCTCCCATTTTGAGATAGGCTCAGTAGTGTTTTTAGCATGTTGAGCTAAAGAATGCGCTACAGTGTTATCCTGTCTTTTAACCCATAATGGTTTCGGGTGTTTATATCTTGCAGCTAGATTAACTATGTCATCAATGATGAGGCCGAAGTCCAATAGATCTTCCTTTTGATTCTTGACTGCTTTTATAACAACCTGTGCATCACCTAGAATTCGCCTGATTCGTATATCTTTTTGTAGGGCAGTAAACATTCTCGGTCTTAGAGACATAGCTTCTGCTTGCTTTACTGCATGCACAATTGGAATATGATGTGATTCTCCATATATCCAATTTCCAGTTGAAGAGCTTATGTACCATCCAAGACATGTTCGGTTAGAAGAAATAGTTGCATCAAAGTGAAGAGTGTTTCCATCATCTTGAGGATGAGTGTTTTGATTCATAATCTTCTGACTCGATGTCGTGTCATTCAATGTTCTTTCCAATTCACATAGCAGTTTTGTGGCATACATGACATAGTGTTGCGGTTGGAGGTCATGACTCTCTCCATGAAGAAGTTTGTTTCTGTGAAGCCACATGTGTGACAGTAGTGTCGCAACAATTGCCATATCCTTTGGCTCTAGTTCCAGTATCAAATATTGGACCCATAAGCTTGCATCTTGTTGTTGGAAATGGAAGATCTTCTCGTGTAAATCAGTTGCAAACCATATATGGTGTGCTATAGGGCAATGGAATAATAGGTGTTCAATGGAGATATCATTTATATAGCAACTTAAGCAGCAAGATTCCGCCGGCATGTGCCTTTGAAGCAGGTTGAACGCCGATGACAACTATTTTTTGCAAGGTCTCCACAGGAAGTTCTTTACTTTTGGCAGATGTATTTTACACATTTACTCACCCTTAATATAATACATATAAATAAGTGTTTAAAAACCAAGCTTTTTCTTCCTTCGTTCCAGCCAGTACCTGTCAGGGTCCAACTCTCTAGTCATCGGAAAACTAGCATAATGTATGAACACGTCACCCACGATCCTCACAATCACTTGTCACCGATTTGCTAAGATACTTTTATCGCCGACTGCTACAAACATCCCACCGTCCCTCCCCGAACCCTCTTTGTCGCCCCTCTCTCGATCATGAGCAAATGCGGCACCGACTGCCACGAGAGAACCACATCTTTATCGGTGCGAGAAAAGAAGGCGAGTTGCCACCACGAGATAACTATGGTTGTCTACGTTGCTTAAAAGGGTGAAAATGAACCTTAGATATTTTATCTCTGGTCAGTGGTAACATGACCTCTTTGTTCTATTTCGATGTGGGTTGACCCATTCTTTTGATCTCTTTATGTAGATTATATGTTGGCATTAACTGCGTATTAGATACAGTTTCCTTTCTTCCTATGATACACTTAAAATTCTGTATTCTTCTTCTTTATGCTGCTTGAAATAGTAAAATAGTAAAATAGTTGCTGCTTGTGTAAAATTCTGAATCCTTAATCCTGATAGCAACTTATGTCTTATGATGAGCAATCAAATTTCTTGTTCGATTCTGTACCTAAGAAAACACAAAACATAAGTAATTGATTAAGTTTGATGGAAAGCATTAGGGTATCTCTACATACGATTGTTGCTTTACTGTCATAGTTTAAGTCATGCTATTCCCCTTTTTCTTTTTTGTTCATTCATGTCCGGTAGCTCTTTGATATTGCTCTAATATACTCGGTAAAATTTCAGCCCAATTTCCACCCGCGGGCTGGAAATACCTATTACTTTTAAAATGGACAATACAATGCATAGTTTTATTTCATTACAAAGACTTGAGTGAGACGGTCTCAATCATTCTTATGGTGAGACGGAGGGTCTAAGTACAATTATTTAAAGATGAAAAATGACATGGGGTACATTATATAATTTCTAAAACTTTACTTATTACTTTGTCTCACCATAACTTATGGTGAGACGGTCTCATATGAGTCTTTCTCTTATTTCATCTTTATGATATTTAAATCCAAGGAATTCACCGATTGTATATCACTCTCACATATATATATATATAATAAAAAAAATACAGTGATCTAATAATCCTAAAAAGCTGAGAAAATATGTCTAGCTTAGTGTTTTTGAAAAATATAATTCTACTAACAATTTTTTGTTGACGATAAAATAGGGGCTAACATTTCATATTATTTTTACAAAATTGGAAGAAAAAAATTACCAATATTTTCCTCGTAAACTAATATATTTTGTAAAAAAAAATCAACTTTCTAAGTGTAATGGGACATAATTTATAGCCAAAATCTTGAGAAAGACCGTCTTTCCATAGGCACATGGAAAGACGGAGTTGAATTGAAATTATAGAAAGGTGAAATATTTTAGTTGCAATAACAAAAAAAATTTATGCAACATTTATGAGTGATAGGTTTATGACCCCATTAATACAACCCGAAAATTTTATTTTGATTTTTTTTAAATTTACAGTTTGAACCTTGGTATTTCCATAACTTATGGAAATACCGTCTTTCAAGAGACGGACTCTTTTAATTATTACTTCCGAAATTAATCGATTTATCCATGCAAACAAACAATCACTAAATTTGAATTTTAAATTTTTAATCGGCAAACTATTAACAATGCATTTTATCCTTACAGAATGAGTCACACGGTTTAATTTTAAAAAATATCTAAAATATTGAAATATTATTATACTTAATTATAATTAAAATTTATAAACAATTAATATTTAAAAATTATTCATTATAATTTATAACAATTTTCAAATTATTTCTCATAAATTTATTATAAGTACGGATATTATAGAGAATATTACACATACAATAATACTATGTATTATTTTAGCTATTTTTATCAAATTAAATAATTATTTTAATTTTTGTAAAATTTAACCGATAATTTAAGTCTATTATTATCTTACATTATTTTAGTTAAACAATGTTCGGTTTCTTTTAATGCAATATAGTTGATGTAGGCCCTATTTTCTGAAATTTACCTTATATGATTTGATCTAATCTAATTAGAATTAGAATTGAAGTGAACTAAAAATAAGTCTTATGAATATAGTAATGTATGACTAAATTAAGTTAAACTTAATTAAATTGGGAAAAAATTGAACTGAAATGAACTAAATTAAATTAAAATACAGATAAACCGTGGAGAATATGGCATATTTTAAATGGTGGAAGTACAATATCTCATTGTAAATGCAATGCTGTTTGGCTATATTTTTTTTTGAATTAGTTGTTTAATTATAAGTAGTTATAAGATAACGTTACATAATTTATTGTGTGTTAAGCAAAAAAATTTACACGTGGAATTTTGTATGTGAGGAGGTGGAGATGGTCTCCTGTGAGGCAGCCTAAACTTTAGGCAGGGGTCTTCATGCAATTCTAATTATATTCTAGCTCCAGGG
>JAULKK010281375.1:0-14289 GCA_032355705.1 Rubia peregrina
CGATTGCGTGTCGGGAATAGTCAATGTTGCAAACAAGGTTTGGGGGGGTTATCTATCATATACAGAACATGCAAGAACAAGAGAGTAAACTATATTAAACTAACACTTGGGGATATTTGCATCAAATGATCGATAAAACACTTTGATCCTAGATTATATCAAATAAAAGACATATAAACCTATCCAAATGTCCATGTCACATAGTGTGGTCGATAGTCAACACTTCCCTTTCTCTGTCACACAAAGGTGCTCACGTCTTATTCTATTGACACCACCTCCGTAATTAGGAAAGTTTGTTAAGCGATCAAACCATTATGTGCTTCTCTTTCCCGTAAATAATTACATCTCGGGCCTCCACTGTGAATGATTCTCTCTACGCCTATACAGGTAGAGTGATTACCATCTCATAATAACTCTAGGGTTGCAATGACAATGGTCGATTAATACAACCGTAGTTTCCACTAATTATCATGCTCTCACTTATCGGGGTACAATCTTCTAGTCTACTAGCGTATGGTCATCTGAGCAGTGCTCACGACCTACATGCATACACCCACATGGCCGCGGACTCTCACTCCCTCTATTACCCTAGCGGACACTCCCAAGGGGACAAACGATACTAGCACCATACATGAAACATATACTAAGGTGTATTCCAACATAGGATAGCAATCATGCATTTACCAATAATGTAAGGAACAAGTCAAGCATTATGTTCATAAACATAAAAAGATAGGGAGACCTAGAATCTCACAAAATATCTACCAAATCATTAATACAAACTAGATCCCCAAGCAAATAAACTACTCCCTAAGGATTTAACCCAAGCTTTCCATTGGATTCTATGCCCTTGGGCAAAACTAGGAAGATTAAAATAAGAGAGAATGGTTATTCCTTTTCTCCCTCTACCTACTCTTAGAAAACTAGAAGAATGAAATTACAACTAATGCCCAAACTTAAACACAAGTAGAACTAAGCTTCTTTATATAGTAGGTAGGAAATGGGACTTAAAGTGGCTCAAAAACCAAGAGAAACCCTAACTGGAACGATGGCACGGATTGTGCAATAGTATACAGCCCGTGTGGCATGGCATGTGTAATAGTGCACGAGCCATCGATTAGAAACAGTCTCTCGGTCTTTAGATTTGCGCGGCCATGCATTTCTTGGCGGGCCGCCGACTGGAATTATGTTTTGACCTTATGAATTGTGTGACCAGTGTAATTCCTTGCGGGCTATCACCTGGAGCTGAGCATTTAGTCTTCTGAGGGCGCGACCGTGTGAAATGACATGAGACGTGGGCTGGTCTTTGGATTTTTTATCTTGAAGGTGCATGGGCCATGCAATAGAACACGACCTGTGCTCATACTTAGTCACATAAGCCAACAAAATAGTACGGGCCGTGCAATTTCTTGCGGCTCGTGCCCATACTTAGGTGTATCACCCATTTGGCTGGTACGGGTCATGCAATAGAACATGATCATGCTAGTCTTCAACTTTGTCCAGATTTCAACTCTTTTCTCCTTAGCGCATTTTCATCTATTACCACGATTCAACGTGTTGCCTTTGGTCTACTACCATCCTTGCGAATGACCTTCAAATATCTACTACCATTCTTGCAAATGGTCTATCTACAATGAAGCTCACAAGATAGGATCTAGATGCTCATAAGGACATAACATCCATTAGGTCCAAATAAATCTATAACGAGGGATTTAGGAAAGAAAACCAACAAAGGATATCTAAACCCCTTGTGATGTAAACTCAACTAAACCTAGCAATCAACCATACCAAAGCTATTAACAAGTGTGCTAAATTCATTGGTTAACACATGCTTCTAGGTGAAGATTAATTCCCTACACTTAAACATATATTTGTCCTCGAGTAAACAAGAACGAGCAAAGATCTAGGCGGATCATATCATGGAAAGATTTCCCCAAAACATTCAACATTTATTCCTAGACTACGTTAGTTCCCCCCAAAGATGTAAGAATCTTACAACTGTCACTCCGTAAAGAAGTTAATATAACCCATCCAACCTATCATACAAACAAAAAGGTGAAGTTTACAAAGATTAGTGTGAAGCTAAGTTACTCTACCAAAATGACTTCCAAAAGAAAATCAAAGAGAACCATGGGATTTTTCAATTTCCCTCATTTTGCCTAGAAGCCCTTTCTGGTTTTCATATTAGCATCCCACAATTATTTTCCTCACTTCTCACATTTTTCCACACCATGGCCTCTCAATTTTTCATAGGTTTTCAACCTATTTGGGTCGTTCGCATTGTTGCCTAAATTGCCCTATCGGGTTTTCGACAAAGCCGGGTCTATTTTTTTTTCAATTTTCAAATTTTTGAAAAATATTTATGCAGCACAAAATCCCCCAAAGGTGGGCTTCATACTACAATGAAGATAAACAAAAAATAACACCACCAAAGTGTTCCATTATTCCAAACAAACAGAAAAAGGTACCCTCAAACCTATAAACATTTTTTTTCAAAAACAAACCAAAACACACAAGTTTTCAAAAGCAAATGAGGGAAAAGAATTAGAGAAAATAGCCATAACATTATCCAAGGGAAAAACAAACATTAGTAGATAAACAAAAGAAATACCACCCATGTGAGGGTGTTCCAACCCCTCCCCCACACTTAGTTCATGCATTGTCCCCAATGCATGAGACCAAGGAAAGAAAAAGGTTGGAAGCACCACAATTTTTCTCAATGTCGTATACTAACGTCGGACTCCATTCTTATGGCATGGCTCGTGTTGTTTGAATGCCTCTTGCCGGCTTACAGCACGAGGCTTGGCATAAACCGTGCCTAATACTTGTCCCTTCAATTTTTGTCGCAAAATTCATGCATCCAAAAACACGAAAACCAAGCATAATATTATTCCAGTCGGAAAATCTGATGACTAAAAACCCCCAAAACACCACCAATATCCAAACACTTTCAAAATCACACAAACAACTTTTTAAAACCTACTAAAACAAAATCAAAGCACTGTTTCTTTATTTTCGTCCTCACGACTTATTTACCTTAGAATATTACATTCATGAATTTGATCAACAAGAAGGGGATTTCCCTCCTTGACTGATCCCAAATTTCTCCACTCAAAGTAAGGTTTCACCCTTCGCCCATTGACTAGCCACTTAATGCCATTTTTTCATGCTTCACTGCTATCGCACCTTGGATATATACCTTGGTCACCACCCACCGGAAAGAGATGAAACTGAGGTTGGAAAATAAGGACGTTTTGTCCCACCACAAAGTCCTTCACTAATTTTTTTATCATGTCGTGATTTCGTCATTTCCTTATAAATTAGTGCAGTTTCATGGGAGTTTCACCTGAATTCTTCAATACCTTGCAGTTGTAACTTCCTATGTTTCCAGGCTTCACTCAATTCCATATTCATGCATTTTACGGCCCAATGTGTCTTTTCCTCACTTTCGACTAGGAGGTGGTATATTTTAGAGAAAAAAATATGGAAGGGTGACATGCCGATGGAGTTTTGTGTGTTGTTCGGTAGGCCAAAAATGCATCATCCAATCGGGAACTCCACAAGAATTGGGGAAAGGCCCCATGAAATCCATTACCCACACATCAAAAACCTCAATCGACATCGAAAGAACTTGGGGCATCTCATTTTTTGAAGGAGATATTACTCTCCTTCTGGCACTGATCACATGATAGGACAAAATATAGGGTATGTTTCCACATGTTGGGCTAATAAAGGCCACATTCTGCTACTTTCTTGACAATTCTCTTATACCCAAAATGTCCACCACTATCGGAGGAATGGAAAAGTTTAAGGATAGGCTCTACATCAACTTTGGGAATACACCTCATAATCTCTTGGTCGGTGCAATGTTTCCACAAGTAATGATTATCCCAAAAATAATCTTTTACCTCATTCACCAACATATCCCTTCTTGTTTGATCATAAGATGGAGGGAACTCTCTCATGACCAGATAGTTCACTATATCATCATACCAAGGTTGGCTATTTGTCACCCCGAATAATTGTTCGTCGGTAAATTCTTCCGGATGGGTTCCAATTCATGCTTCTCCTTGGTGGGATCTAGGCTCTCAGGAGGTATCAATTTACTTAGATGGTCGTCCACCACATTTTCACTACCGTTCTTATCTCTCACCTCACGGTAAAATTCACTCAAAATAAGTATTCACCTAATAAGTTTAGGCTTTGCTTCTTCTTTTTGTCATCAAGTGGTGAAGTGTTGTTTGATCAGGGCATGCTATGACCTTAGTACATAGCAAATAAGGCCTGAATTTTTCAAGGGAAAATTCTACGGCCAAAAACTATTTCTCTATGGTGGAGTAATTGTGTTGAACATCATTAAGTTTTACTGACGTGTAATATATGACGTGTGGCACCTTCCTTATCCTTTGGCCTAATACCGTCCCTATAACATAGTCACTCGCATAACACATTATTTCAAAGGGGATGGACCAATTTGGGGTTGGATGATAGGGGTAGTCACAAACACCTCTTTCAAGGTGTCAAAGGCTTTGCTACCCTCATCATCAACAATGAACTCAACATCCTTTTGCAACGAGTTGCAAAAAGGAGATGAAATCTTAGAGAAATCCTTAATGAAAAGTCGGTAGAACACAGAGTGCCCAAAGAATGACATAATATCCCTAACACCAGTGGGGCAGGGTAAGGATTTGACTGCTCCCACTTTAGCCTTATCCACTCTAGAACTTGTGCTGACACTAGATGACCTAGAACAATGCTATTCTCTACCATAAAGTGGCATTTCTTGGAGTTCAATATGAGGTTTGTGTCAATACACCTTTCTAGCACAATTGCTAAATAATGTAGGCAAGTGTTGAAGGAGTCTCCATGGATGGTGTAATAATCCATGAAGGCTTCAAAGAAATGTTCAATGAATTCCAAGAATATGGTAACCATACATCTCTGGAAGGTACCCAGGGCATTGCAAAGACCAGGCATGCGCAGTTTTTTCTTGGTCCTCAGGGTCGATAACTATTTGGAAATATCCCAAAAAATGATCGAGGAAGCAATAATAAGCATGACTAGCCAATCTCTCCAGCATCTGTTCAATAAAGTGTAGGGGAATTGGTCCTTGTGAATCACCGCATTTGGGCGGCAATAATCATTGCACACTCACAACTAGTTTTGAACACCCAAGTACTATCAGAGATAGGGCATATTACCCCTGCCTTAAGTAGCTTAAGGACTTCACATTTAACTACTTAATAGTACACGGTGAATGCAAGTTTAGGGACTAATGCCTTAGATGTCGGTTAAGGTCCAACCGATAGCTCCCTTAAACTTCTTTAGTACCTCAATCAACCTAACATCTTGGTCACTAGTGAGCCTACCAGAAATAATCATCGATAATTTCTCTCCCTCGCTTAAAAAATGTATTTCAAGTTTTCAGGTAAAGTTTTGAGTTCCACTATGGGTGGTTCTCCTATTGAAGGCTTGTTTTCGGGCATCACAGCTTCATCTAGGTTCTTGGGTAGGGATGCTATGTGAATCTCAAGTTGGGGATCAACCTCCCCCCACGCTCTCCACCAAGCTAGCGTTTAGAGAACTAAAGCATGCATCATTAATGGAGTTCTTCTCTAAAGCTACATTCATGGAAACATCAAAAGTCTCTTGCACAATATCATCTAGAACATCAATAAAAAAATGAAGGAGACTTATCAACAAGACACTTTATTCCCCCATTCTTGTTAAACTCTTCCTCCATGACATCAATAAAAGATGAAGGTGATTCATCAACAATACAATTTATGCTCTCACACTTGTTAGACTCTTTATCCATTATACTCCCTTTTTCCAACTAGTTGACCTATATTTCCTATCAACTCACTTACTTTCTCTCCAACTCTCTTAACACTTGAAGAGAGTTGGGTTCCCAGATCTTTAATGTAGTCAAGTACCTGTGATTGGAGTGACTCACTAGTCCTAAAAAAACTAGCTAAAGCTCCAAGTGCTTCCTCACATACAGATTTAGGAACTAAATCCAAGAGTTGGCTCCATGATGAACCACCATACCACGAATTAGGGTTGTAACTAAAAACTTAATTTGAGGAGTCATGGTATGGGTACCATTCTCGCTTCCATTGACCTTGTAAACCAATGACTTCCCTTTCTCTCTCATATTCACTCAAGAACAAGACTTCGTAGGGTGATCGCAATGACATGCCCTACAAAATCTCACTCGGTGAGCATCATTTCCCCACATTTTTCTCTCTACTCAATAAAAACAAAAACAAATTAATAAAAGAGACAAAATTCGCAATCGAAGTGCATGGGTTCTCTGTTGGTACCAAGAACTCAAACAATACCTATTACGTAAAAATAACAATCAAGAACACAAAATCACTAACTACTCTACCAACTAGTAATGCAAGTTAATAATCTAATCTTTAAACTAGCATCCCTGGTAGCAGCACCAAAATTGATCCGCAGTCCACATGGTCTCTAATAGATCATTATTTTCATGGAAGATAAATTAACCTGCGGAACGCTAGATGCAAAGATAAGAATTTATAACATGGCTCTCATACTTAATACAAACTACGAAAGGGTAGCTAGTGGCAAGTCTGGGGGTCGTCCGCAGAGATGCTAGGAATTTAAAAGTTAACTATGCAAGAATCATAATCGGGTCATCAATTTGATTGCGTGTAGATAATAGTCAATGTTTCAAATATAGTTTTTGGGGGCTTTTGTTCTATAAACTACTTGACATGCAAAGTAGGTTATGAAACTATATTAAGCTAAGACTTGGGGACATTTGCATCACATGATTTGTAGAGTGCTTTGATCCTAGATTCTATCCAGTGCAAGACATATAAACATATCCCAATGTTTATGTCACATAGTGTGGTCGATAGTCAACACTTCTCTTTGTCCGTCACACAAAGGTGCCCGCATCTTATTCTATCGATTCCACCTCCGTAATTAGAAAAATGCGTCAAGAGGCCCAACCGTTATGTGCTCCTCTTTCTCATAAAGAATTACATCTCGGGCCTCCACTATGAATGTATCTCCCTAGAACTATAGAGGCAAAGGGATTAGCATCTCATAATGTCTTTAGGGTTACAACGACAATGGTCAAATTAATACAACTGTAGTTTCCACTAACTATCATACCCTCACCTATCGAGGTACAATCTTCCAGTCTACTAGTGTATGGTCATCAAAGCAGTGCTCACGACCTACATGCATACACCCACATGGTCGCGGACTCTCACTCCCCCTATTACCCTAACAGACACTCCCTAGGGGATAAACGATGCTAGCACCATACATGAAACACATACTAAGTTGTATGCCGGCATAGGATATCAATCATGCATTTAATAAGAATGTAAGAGATAAGTCAAGAATGATATTGATAAATATAAAAAAAAAGATAGAGAGACCTAGAATCTCACAAAATATCTACCAAATCATGAATACAAACTAGATCCCCCAAAAAATAAATTACTCCCTACGCATTGAACCCAATCTTTCCATTGGATTCAATGCCCTTGGGCAAAACTAGGAAGATTAAATGAAGACAGAAGGGTTATTTCCTTTCTCCCTCTACTTACTCATAGAAAACTAGGAAATGAAATCACAACTAATGCTTAAACTTATACCCAAGTAGGCATAGGCTCCTTTATACAGTAGCTGGAATGATAGCACAAACCATGCAATAGTACAGGGGTCGTGTGGCATGGCTCGTGCAATAGTGCACGGACCGCCAACTAGAAGCAGTCTCTCGGTCTTCTGAGTTGCGTGGCCATGCATTTCTTTGTGGGATGCCAGTTAGGATTGTGTTTTGACTTCTGAATAGAGCGACCCGTGTAATTCCTTGCAGGCCACCAGCTGGAGCTGAGCATCTAGCCTTTTAATGGTGAGGTCATGCGAAACAACGCAAGACGTGGGCTAGTCTTTGGATATCTGATCTTCAAGGTGCACGGGTCGTGCAATAGGACATGGCTCATGCTCATACTTAGCCACACAAGCCATCAAAAAGGCACGAACTGTGAAATTCCTTGCGGCCGTGCTCTTACTTCGGCGCACCACCTGTTTGTCTAGCATGGGTCATGTAATAGAACACGGTCGTGCCAGTCTTCAACTTTTTCCAGGCTTCAACTGTTTTTTCTTGGTGCATTTCTATCTACTACCACGATTAAGCACGTGACCTTCGGTCTACTATAATCCTTGCGAATGGCCTTCAAATAGCTACTACCATTCTTGCGAATGGCCTTCTACTCCAAAGTTCTTACGAGCTATCTACAATGAAGCTCACAAAATAGGATCTAGATTCTCATAAGGACATAGCATCCATTAGGTCTACATTAATTTACAAAATGAGCGATTTAGGTAAGAAAACCAAAAAAGATTATATAAACCCCTTGCGAAGTGAACCCAGCTAAACCTAGCAATCAACCATACAAAAGATACTAACAAGTGCGCTAAATGCATTAGTTAACACATGATTCTAGGTGCAGATTACATGGCTACCCTCCTCGGATGATGTTGGGTAAGAGCAGCTCCATAAGCCTACAACAAAATTTGAGATGGGTAACGTCAATCCATATAGGAAATGATGCTCATAAACACTAAAATATCCACCTGGAAGGTTCAACACCCTTTCGCCAACAATAGGCATCCTAATCTTAGAGTCAATCCAAACTTGGATGGAGTTTTTTCATAGCCACCAAATAACCCTCAGTCATAACACTATCTTTGTCATCTGCATCCTGGCTACTTCCCTTCCCCACAACTCTGTCATCCCCAACGATCACCCCATCTCTGAAGTGCACGTCCCTACGTCCCAACCCACTAACACCCAAGTTAGATTGGGTAACGAACGATGACGAATCAAAATGTACAACCTCCATACTTGTAGAAAGAATACAAAAGGTGAAACAAAACCTTAAATAGATGACAACCCTAGAAAATAGCCATGTAATATCTGCTTATAATTTGCAAACCAGAGAAAACAAGGCAAATCCCCTCAACACATTCTTACCCTTTATATATATGTGCCATAGTTAAGAAACAGTTAAAGTCACTTTTCAAAACACATCTTTTTGAGGAAATAAGTAACTTATGTCAAGTAGGAATATGAGTCATCACTCGTTAAATGCACCCTGAAATGATTACTACACATACAGTTTCGCTAAAGTATCAATTTTCTCCTTGATCTCCAGGACAACATACCTCATTCCCTGAAAATTAAGGAAATTTAATTGACTAGTAAAATGAAACCTTAACTCTCATTAATGTTTTGCCCACAAAGTCAAACTCAGTTTTGTGATAACCTCACCCTTATTTTAGCGACCTCAAACAATATATATTTCATCTCCAGCACTAGCAAAAAATACATCATTTAGTCCACCCCAAAATTTATACTATACCCATTACACATCATTTGGCTTCGTGGCTAGGGGTTTTATGATATATACATGGCCCATGAAGCACTGTCATAAGAATCATAGCACTACGACCAACTTGTTAGCCACTTGAAAGTGAGCTAATTTTACTACGTTGTCAGATAATTGATCCTAGAAAAGGTGCAGAAGTGCCACTCACCATGACACCCTCCACTAGACCATGATCTAGAAGAGTGAAGTACATAACTCGAGACACGATCACATGATTGAGAGGCATATAAATAAATATGTAAAATGCTAGTCAAAGGTAAGAAACTTTTCGACATTACATGTAAAAAACACTCATACTGACTAGAGCATCAAAGCCTTCTCCCCAAGAACCTCCTTGGGACTCCCTGCAGGTGTTTGGAGAAGTAGGACTCATCAGAATGATACTGAAGTCTATCATTGGCTAGAAGGATTTCCCCCACATCAGCCTTCTTTGTCCATCTTTTGAGAATTTACTTCTCTTTGATTCAGTGATAGATTTGAGGTTCAATACTCTAAGAATGTGAAAGCAAAGCATACCTGCCACTTATAAAAATTACACTTGCAATGTATTTGAATTAGTCCCTTTTCATTTTTGTCCTCGGTTGTTTCATATCTTGTTTTATCATGTTCTAGGTTGACTTGATATTTCCATAATGGTGAGTCTTAAAACACCCTTCCCTTACTTCTTTTTTTCATTCCAAGAGAAAATACTTTTTTGAAACCTTTGTACGTTGCAAATGTGTAAAGATTTGCAGCATGCTTAACCAAACCCATGGTTAAAGAAAAGATATGCAATATTTAATCAAACATGTACAAGTTCAGTATTTATAAATATGTACATATTCATAAGTTCTTGAAGTTATATGAGAAATATTTACATATCGTAGGTTAATAAGTATTCGTTGAAAGCTAAGTTATACTGCTTGTATTCTATTAATCTGAATGTAAGCTAACTTCTTTCTTGTCAGAAATTGGCTTTGCTTTTGCACATGTGTTTCCATGTCTATTTCTTCTCTCCTCCAATGCTTTATTATTTGGTTGAAGAGTTCAAAGAAGTGAGTGAGTATAGTTATTTTGTTGTTTTGTTGTCATTGAAGGATAGTGTGTTGTTAGTGTTATCACTTGTATGTGATGATAGTATATTTGCGGCGAAGATATCTTTGCAGAATGTTGTGCTCATTTCTCACAAATAATGTACAGTCGCTCTAAAGAAAAGTGATTTTCCAGCTTGTAGTTAGCAATCACGGAGTTCCAATTCTCTTCAAAATTAGACAACCACAGAGACACCCCTCCAACACCGGTAAAAAATTGGTGCCCCAAATAAATTAGCACCGGTTTATTTTAAATTTAACACCGGTTTTTTTTGAAAACTAGTGTTAATCTTTTTAAAAAACTGTGCTAATTTAACATCGGTTCTAAAAAATTGGTGTTAATTTTAAAAACAATAGGTGCTAATTTAACACCGATTTTTGAAAATCAGTGTTAATTTTAAAAAAATGGTGCTAAAAAGTTTAGAATTAAATCTTCCCGCAAAAAAATTCACAAATATCCCCAATTTTTTAAAAAAAAATTAACCAAAAATTTATATTTTTAAAAAAACCGGTGCTAATGTAAAACTGATTTTCCAAAATTCATTTCTAGTTTAACGCCGGTTTTCAAAAAATTGGTATTATTTAAAAAAGCCGATGTTAAAAATAGTAAAATTCAATCTTCCCGTCAAAAGTTTCAAAACATTCGCAAAAAAAATAGAATTTTTTGGCAAAAATTTCATGAGATGCTCTAAGCTAAATTATATTTTTTTTCTTGACTTTCAAAATCGTTCACTTCTTTTGTTGACTTTAACTAATAACTAATTTGATTTAAATTAATCCATGATCAACCTTTCCTGACCTAATATATAAAAATAAGAATAAAAATATTTGACGTTAATTAGCTCTTAATTGATTTAGTATATACAAATAAAAATGTTTGACTTTAACTAATTAACGGTTAACCACGGAGTTTTAAAATATTTAGCACCGGTTTTCTAAAAATTAGTGCCAAAACCGGCATTAAACATTTTCAATATTCCCACCAAAATTTCAAAAAATGGCAAAAAAATTAAAAAATTTGCCAAAAATATCATGAGATTGGCGCAGTTGCACGAAGCCGCTCCAAACTATTTTTTTTACTTTCAAAATCGTTCACTTCTTTCATTGACTTTAACTATAACAATGTTGACTTAAATTAATCCACGATCAACATTTATTGACCTAATATAACTAAGAATATAAATGTTTGAATAACAAAAATTATGTACTTTGGAGCAATGGATAACAGGAAAACACAATTTTGGGTCACAGTGTACTTTTCCAAAATTGTGTACAAGTAATCAATGTTGACTTTCGAGGCCCTTCCATTCACCCATACATGGCCAAATCGCAAAGTCGCAATCATATATTATTCAAATGAATTTTGGTGTCGTCAGTTTCATGATTCGACAATTCTATATTTCTAGGAAGGATGTAAGTGTCAAAAATAAAAACTTTACTCGTAACTTCAAATTAAAATCCGCTTGAACGTGGTGCTTCCCTATACACCCCCATTTTATTTTCCAAGTCCTTAACGAAATATTTATCATCGATCGGGCACAAGAACAAGTCATTAATCCTTCTGATTTCTCTTTCTTACTTCTATGCAATCAGCTCTAAGTTACTCTAGATTATCTACTAGCGCTTTCCAACAATTCACCAAAAAATACTATTATCTATTATTTTTATATTGTGGTAAGAATAACAAAAATCATGTAGTTTGGAGCAATGGGTGAGTGGGAAACACAATTTTGGCCCACATTATAATTTTCCAAAATTGTGTACAAGTAATGCATGTTGACTTTCGAGACCCTTCCATTCACCCATACATGCCCAAATCGCAAATTTGCAATCGTATACTATTATTCAATTTAATTTTGGTGTCGCCAATTCCTTGATTCGACAATTCCAAATAAATTGCAGGGACTTAAGTGCAAAAAGTAAAAAACTTTACTCGTAACTCCAAATTAAAATCCGCTCGAACGTAGTGCTTCCCTATACACCCCATTTTATTTTCCAATCATCGATCGGGCACAAGAACAAATCTGTAATCCTTACTGATTTCTCTTTCTTACTTCTATGCAGTCAACTCTAAGTTACTTTAGAACATCTACTAGCGCTTTCCAACAATTCACCAAAAATAATATTATTTATATTTTTATATTGAAGTAAGAATAATAAAAATCATGTAGTTTGGAGCAATTGACAATGGGGAAACACAATTTTGGCCCACGGTGTAATTTTCTAAAATGGTGCACAAGTAATGAATGTTGACTTTCGAGGCCCTTCCATTCACCCATGCTTGGCCAAATCGCAAAGTCGCAATCGTATATTATTCAAATGAATTTTGGTGTCGTCAATTTTTTGATTCGAAAATTCCAAATTTCTAGGAATGACCTAAGTGTAAAAAATATAAATTTTACTCGTAACTGCAAATTAAAATCCGCTCAAACGTGGTGCTTCCCTATACACCCCCATTTTATTTTCCAAATACTGAACGGAATATTTATCATCGATCGGGCACAAGAACAAATCATTAATCCTTCTGATTTCTCTTTCTTACTTCTATGTAATCAACTCTAAATTACTCTAGAACATCTACTAGCGATTTCCAACAATTCACCAAAAATATTATTATGTATTGTTTTTATATTGAGGTAAGAATAACAAAAATCATGTATTTTGGAATATTCGACAATGGGGAAACACAATTTTGGGCCATAGTGTAATTTTCCAAAATTGTGTACGAGTAATGAATTTTAACTTTCGAGGCCCTTCCATTCACCCATAGATGCCCAAATCGTAAAGTCGCAATCGTATATTAGTGTCGCCAATTTCATGATTCGACAATTCCAAATTTCTTGGAGGGATCCAAGTGCAAAAGGTAAAAACTTTACTCGTAACTCCAAATTAAAATTCACTCGAGTGTGGTGCTTCCCTATACACCCCCTTTTTATTTTCCAAATCCTTAACGGAATATTTATCATCGATCGGGTATAATAACAAATCGTAATCCTTCTGATTTCTCTTTCTTAATTCTATGTAATCAACTCTAACTTACTTTAGAACATCTACTAGCGCTTCCCAACAATTCACCAAAAAATAAAATATTTTTTATTTTTTATATTGAGGTAAGAATAACAAAAATCATTTATTTTGGAGCAATCAATAATGGGAAAACGCAATTTTAGGCCACATCATAATTTTTGAAAATTGTGTACAAGTAATGAATGTTGACTTTCGAGCTCCTTCCATTCACCCATAAATGTCCAAATCGTAAATTTGCAATAAGATATTATTCAATTGAATTTTGGTGTCGCCAATTTCGTGATTCGACAATTCCAAATTTCTTGGAGGGACGTAAGTGCAAAAAGTAAAAAACTTTACTTATAACTCCAAATTAAAATTCGCTCGAACGTGGTGCTTCCCTATACACCCCCATTTTATTTTCCAAATCCTTAAAGGAATATTTATCTTCGATCAGGCACAAGAACAAATCTGTAACCCTTCTGATTTCTCTTTCTTACTTCTACGTAATCAACTCTAAGTTACTCTAGAACATGTACTAGCACTTTCCAACAATTCACCAAAAAATAATATTAATTATTATTTTTATATTGAGGAAAGAATAACAAAAATCATGTAGTTTGAAGCAATCGATAATGGGGAAACACAATTTTAGGCCACAGTGTAATTTTCCAAAATTGTGTACAAGTAATGAAGGTTGACTTTCGAGGCCCTTCCATTCACCCATACATGCCCAAATCGCAAAGTCGCAATCATATATTATTCAATTGAAT
>JAULKK010281386.1:0-14287 GCA_032355705.1 Rubia peregrina
AAAAGTTTACATTGGAAATTCAAACAGTGCCCTAGTTCTCGACAAATGGGAGATTTTTCTCAAACTGGCCTCCAGAAAGAATTTATCTCTTTCAAATGTTCTCCATGTTCCTTCTCTACGTAGAAACTTAATATCTTCTAGTCTACTTAACATGGTCGGTCTCAAACTAGTGTTTGAAGCTGACAAACCAATTATCAATCAAAATGGCCAATTGGTGGGAAAGGGATACATGTTTGGGGGGCTATTTGTTGTGAACACCAATGCTATCAATGAAGCATCTACTTCTGCTTACGTCGTTGAATCTTTCGATATTTAGCATGCACGTTGAGGACATATTAGTACAAATTCACTTAAACGAATGCAACACATGAACTTGTTACCTAACCTGCCGAAAATTCAATTGGAAAAATGTCAAACTTGTGTAGAAGCTAAAATAGCTAAGAAACCATTTAAACAAGTAACACGACGAGTAACAAAACTTTTAGAGCTAGTTCACACAAACTTAGTGGATTTTAGAAACTTTTAAAGTAAAGGTGGAAAACGGTACTAGATAACTGGGAGGCCGTCGTCATGCCTCCCAAAGATAGTATTTATATTCCCTAATTGCGGCTAACCACTAGAAAGTAGATAGTAGCAAGTCGGGTCGTCCATGAGGAAAAGAGAGTTTTATCGAGTGTAAGCGTAATTAAAAGCATACAAAGATGTCACTCTAAGTGTGTGGTAACAAACTTGGGGGATTTTGATTTTAGAAAACACTACGACTACATTAAATAAATAAATCAACCAACAATTAGATAAAACAATATAACTACAATCACACTAGCACGAAAGATGTAATTAAGATGATAACGAATCTTGGGCGCAATTGGTTTACATTTCTAGTCATCCTTTGATCATCGATTAATTAACCCATTTTTATTCATTGATCACATATTGTGGAGAGCTTATCAACACCTTTCGAGTGAAGATATTTCTTGCCTCCCCTCGATTATAGTTAGAATGGGCGATCGGCGCCACACAATACCCTTACCCTCGGGTCACCCTAGACGATCGGTGTCATAGACTTCCCCGAGAATAGCAATAAATATGGAGAACCAATACAACTAACAAGATATCCTACAAGAGATAAATATCGGGATAGCACCAGTATTATCAACTAATAACGACTACGAGGATCATCCTTAATGTAATCGTTATTAGTGAGTACATTGATAATTAATCAAACCCATTCAAATTCATCCCAAATATAAGCAATTTCATCTATCAATAAAAATTATTAGTTGTCACACCCAATTATAATCTAGCATCAATTAACTAAAATCACATCATCAAAAAGTCAAAGTGTCCCGGGTTTGACCGAAAACCTAGCAATTAATTAACCCACAATCATTAACTAATTGATCACACTAGTTCAAATCATGCATTAACTACAAAAGAAGAACAAATATATACTTGATAATCAAAGCACAAAATAGGAGAAACCAAAACTCACAAATTCATACTAAAAATGCTTACCAATTGCTCCCAAGAGTGTATTTAACATAGATTAGCTTAACCCATAAAAAAAGAACAAGAATTCATGGACAACATTGGAGAAATGATGAAGCAATAAATGAGTTCTAAGGTTTTTAGAGAGTAAAATTCGGATGAAAAATAAAGTTGGCAAGAAAAGGGGCTGAAAATGCATTACCGTTGCGGGCTGCCTGCAAGCCGTAATGCACACACTGTCCACTTCTGCTGGCTTTCTTTAGCTGGTCAATTTTTCTTCCATATTATATTCAAGTTCTTAAAAAAAAATTCAACCTTTAAACTCTTCCAAACCCAATCACTTCCAAAATATCCATAACACTACATAAATTAAAAGATTAGGACATAAAACATATGAATTCATCCTAACCCCTTAATTGATAAAATGTCAATTTCTTTCAAATTAATTACCTAATCTATTACAAAATTAGATTTCAAATATGTTTAAAATGAGATATAAATTGAGCACATCAGTACATATTCGATTAATCGTGATTCTGTATCCTTATCACTTGCCCGTTTCTTGAAATGTGATGTTGGATATTTGCTCAGGAACATCATCAATCTATCCTGCTGATCTTTTACTCAGTGGTAGTCAATGTTTGGACAGATTCTGTGTAAGTTAAATTACCATTGAGTTTGTACTTTACTGATTTCTTCTCATTTTTCTAAATTGGCTCTCTGTACTTTATGCTCATATCTACTATAGTGTTTCTTAAGAGCAGTGGTTGGGATTTACAGTGATAACCTTTCTTCTGCACTTATAGGCAAGTTTTGTTGTTAAGTAGCTTCAAGTTTTCATAATTGTGATAATTACTTCTGAATATTAAAGTGTAGCATAACCAATTGTCGAACCCTATATGTATTAACCTCTTGCTTAGTCTTTGAGCTCAAGTTCTTTTGTAGTTTTTTTCTTTTATGATTTTGCAATTCAGATTGCATTTCAGTTATACTATATTGTGGCAAAACTTGTGTACTTGTAGTTTTAATTATTCTCTTGAACTTCATTTACTAGTAAAACTTGTTGCTTTAAATTGGCTACGGTGACAGTGTATTGCGTTTCATCAAACTAATAAAGATCGAGTGGTTATGAGTGTAGAAAGAAACCATTTTGGGTGTGTATGGCTTAGTTCTTACTTTAGATTATTTTTTTCTTGTTTTATATTGGAATTTTAGACCCTTTTTTTATAATCAACAGGACTGGACCTTCTCTGGCCTTACCAATTGGCCATGACATTAGTTTGGGATATTAGATGAACCCTTTTTGTACTGCTTAGTATGGCGTATATGCCTTTTAACCTCCTGTATCCTATTCTCACTTGTTCTCAAAGCAAAAACCTGAATAAAACTGAGCTTTGGAAGATGATAAAAGAAATTTAAAATAAACAAAAATAACTTTCATGTTTTTGCTATTTCACCTTTTCAATTCAGTGCCTTGATTTTGTTCATTTTATCTTTTCAATTTTTAGGTTAGGGTGGAAGATCAGAGCATCGATGGTTCAGTTGGGCACCCCTCATCTAACTTGACCTCAGGTTCTCATCCTTCAATATATTTGGAAGAGTCCTTAACACTTTGTTCTAAATGTAGATTGTATTTGAAATCCTAGGAAGGTGTAGTTGTAATTGTCATGTGAATTGCTGGAGGAACTAAGAGTTCACCAAGTCTCCAACAAAATAAGGATGGTCCTGATGGTGTTAAAATTGAAGGTACGAGAACCTGTTCCTGTTTTCCATGACACTGACTGGCTTCTTCTACTTAGATGTTTGTTTCATGTTTCTTGTCTTAAGGTGCTAGTCTTCTCACCTTATTTTGTTGCTTATTTTATCTGATATTCTTTCTAGGTGATGCTATAAATTCTAATATAATTATCACTAATATCTGATCATTCTTCCATTGCAAATTGATAATGTTTCATTGCAAAAAAGGAATGTAACAGAAATCTAGGGATGGCATTCATCATACTTCATAATAAGCATTCCCAGGTTTGTCAGACTTGTGGAAGTATTTCAACGTGTACTGTTTTGCTCAATTTTTATGAGCTAATAATTACTAGTTGCTTAATACTTTATGGGAAATTATAGGCTAATAAATGCTTCAAATTCCCAGCCTTATTTTTGTCCTCGTAGTATTCGAACTAAGTTGTTAGCTTTATTTTTGAGGAATACCTGAACAAACTGTAGACGGAGACATTGAGATAGAATCTATTAGGGATGGAGACATTGCTAAAGGGGTTGCTGGTAAGTTCTACAAGTTACCAAGCTTCACAGGTTTTTTATGTTTCAGATCCACTTGAAAATGGCTGGAATGTTGTCATAACCACATCTCCAAGAAATGAATACAGCATGGAACCCCTAGTGGATGTTGACACCTATCTTCTGAGCAATATAGGAAATCCAAGTTTCAACACTGAAGATGCAGAGGTTCAATGGGTTCGTCCTAACGTAGAATGGGATAATGTTGATATCATTCCTGCTCCGACTCCTACTCCTGCGAGTAAAAGGTTGTCATTTATTCTATCCCCAAAAAAATAAAAAATAAATTGCCTCCTTATTTCTTTATTCATCTCATGTATTTTTACAGGTCAAAAAGAAAAATAAAAAGGGGGAAGTCTAAGGATGTTTCTAAACGAAACTAGAGAAATTTCTTCCTGTAATGGTTGTTTCTGCATATCACAAGGTACTTCACTTGTATGCGTTTCAATATTTTGGTTGGCAATTCTTGTTTAATGACTCCATTGTTTATGAGCTATAATAATCACTCAATTAATTAGAAATAATGATCTATTTCCCAGTGATCAAAGCATATTTCTGTTTTCCTGTTTTAGTTAAATTTTGGTCTGTGTGATGAATGATAGGGTGGGTCGGTAATGTTGCTAAGTGCTAAGAGGAGATTTCTTGTTTTTAGCCTGGTGGTGAATGACTTTTTGTTCGTCTATTTTTGCAACTTCTTAGTTTCACCATTCTGTTTGCTTAGGTCCCTTCGTTTATTTTGTGTCTTCTCAGTTTTCTGTCATGTGTTGCTCAATTTGTGGATTTTCTGGCAAATGACTACATCTTCCATTAGAAATTATCGACTTATTCAAGCCGGAGTGGTGAGTTTTTGTTTCATTTTAAACATTTTATTATCGTTTTGAGCGATGTGTGCTTTCAGTTTTGCGATGTCTCTTGCTTTCGTTACAGTAGTTCGCAACTTTCCAGCATTGGAATGAGTCTCATTTCATTGGTTTTGTGGCCAGAAGATAAACCTACTGAGATTTTCATCCTTATATTCACGTGTTTTAGTGTGAAAGTGTTGAGAGGCTTTTCTCTGCTCTCGACTCGATTGTGTTGAGATGATTTGCTTTGCTCTCTGAGCAGATGATTGCATAGATTGTATCAGTATTACCCAATGAAATGTTGATGAATATCTTCATATTTTCACTAGTTGTCTTGTTCCTTGGAGTTTGCTAAAGATTGTATCATATCTAGATTAGTTGTTTGCTTCTTTGTCTTTGTTCCACTTCATGTGCTGCATTGGGGTGATTAAAGGTAGATCAATATTGTATGAATGCCTAGTCGTAGAAAATTGCAGCCTTCACAGAGGTAGATTTGTATTGGTGATCATCTATGATGCTGCATTGGGGTGATTAGAGGTAGATCAATATTGTATGAATGCCTAGTCGTAGAAAATTACATCCTTCACAGAGGTAGATTAGTATTGGTGATCATCTATGATCCATTACTTGAGCTGGTGAACCCACTGATTCAGCAACATAATCTTTATGGCGTCATTTCACACTATTGATGGATGTTTGTTTTTTCTTTTTTTAGTACTGAAGTCTTCTTAGGTGATTCGTGTTTTTTATGCAAATCCGCTGATTCAATACGCATTACGAGGACCCACCGTGTTAATGTGCTATTGTTGTTTACCTTGGGAGTTAAGATATGAATAACACTTGAGATAGAAGGAAAACCTTTAAGGACATCAGAGAAAAAGTTCAACTTGTGAACTTTCAGTCTTTGCTGCTACTAGGAATTTTTGTTTCTTATAACATTGGGATTGATTCTTATGCCTGGTTCAATTTGGAGTTTTGTTTACATATGTACAGTAGGACTAATTGGTGATTCTTCTTTAATAGGTGTTATGTTTGTCCGCCCCCTCGTGCTGTTAATTGTAGGAAGAGGAAGTGTGGTCACCCCATCAATTGATGGTGTTTTGAGACATTTAAATTGATGTTGGCGTAGTTTTATGGCATCTTAATTGAGTGTTTTGGACAAAAAGTAAAATTCCAATGTTTGATCCATGAAACAAAATCATGAACAATATGGGTCAATTCTGTTTTCTAAAATTTATGAAATGTAAAGTACATATTTCATGTTCAAAAGTGCTCTAAGATCTAAATTATAAACTCTTCTCTTTCATCCCCTGCTTCCAATATTTTATCTATTTAGTGTATGGTATGAGTACTAACTAATTAGTATTTCATATTTTTATAGTACTAACTAATTAGATGAAATTTATTTTATGAAGAAAATGAACATAATTTTTTTTTGTTTTTACTTAGAAATTACATATAGAATGTTTGATCTTTAACCACACTTTTATTTTTTCAACAAATAATTTTTATATATAATAATAACATGATCATGACAACACTCTAATTTTCAAGAAGTAAATATGCATAAATGACAAAGTGTGGTAATATTTTTTATACCACATTTTTATGTTTCTTAAATATAACTATATTATGTTAGTTGAGATTTAATCGTGCTACATAAATTATTGTTTTTATTGCGTTAGTATCCATACACAATTATAAAATGTTGGGATATGCTTTTTACATAATGTTGCATAATATCCTTTTTTAAGACACAAATTTTGTATTGTCTTTATATCTATCCTATTATCACACAAATTTCAAAAACTCAATTTTAGTAATAAACAAAGTGTCATAATATTCCTCTATTACCACACCACTATAAAAGTGTCTTTAAAAATATGTTGGCAAAGACCATTTTCGTAGTAGTGCAAAGCACTCTCCAGACCCGGAGGTACTAGGAACCTGGACAAGAATGAAGAGTCAATATGCTTAGTTTCGACAGTGGTTTAGTTCGTGTATTGACCAACTTTGTTTATGTGTATAGTTGCTTAGTTGTGGCATAAGTATCGTGTATTGGCTAGGATTGTTTAGTTAGTGCATTTGGCCGACTTTCTTTGTGTATAGTTGCTTATTCTTTATGGTAGTTGCTTAGGAAAAGTTGTGGCATGAGAGGTGCATATTTGGATGATGGAATCATGTACCCAATGCCAAAGTTGTTTAGTTCGTGTATTGGCTGACTTGATTTATGTGTATGGTTGATAAGTTTACGCATAACATGTAGCATGAGTATTACTTTAGTTCATGTATTGGCTGACTTTCTTAATGTGTATGGTTGATTAGTATTCCTATAGTATGTGGCAGGCCTTATTGCCAGAGTTATCTAGTTCGTGTATTGGCTCACTTTATTTATGTGTATGGTTGATTAGTTTGAGTATTCTCCCATTTCAGATTTGGTTAGATTTGCGAGAATTTGAATTTGAGAGATACATATTTGTCAACAAGGGATGATACGCATCGCAATGTCCTCTCTACTTTTTATTGCTGGCTTACCTTCACAAGAAGCCTTCCTTTTGTTACCTTTACAAGAAGCCCTTCTTGCTGAGTTACCTTCACTATCTGGCCAGTTGCATATACTTGTTAATTTCGCTAGTTTATTATTTTATGTGATTTGTTCTATTATATATTGATTTTGTTCATTTATGTAGTCTATATATTTATAATGTCACAATAATTATTCTGTTAGTTTGATGTTTTCATTAGTTTGTTTATATGTTTATAGGTTTTGTGATGATATCCTAACCTGCTTTAGAAAGTAATGCATTGGAAAGTTGGGGGTTCGAGTGCAACTGTGTTGTAATGCACTGGCAAGATGGGGGTTCGAGTGCAACTGTGTTGTAATGCATTGGCAAGATGGGTCGAGTACATAGTGCAATGCATTGGGGGTTCGAGTGCAACTGTATTGTAATGCATTGGCAAGATGGGTCGAGTGCATAAATGAACAACATCAATACGTCTTTTTGCTCCAAAGATGGGTCGAGTGCAACTGCATTCTAATGGGCTCTATATATTTTTGGCTGATGTAATGATGGAATGAAATCATTTAATGATTTAGTTTGTTATCTAAGTTTTATATTCTCTCGTGGCAATGTTATTTGGGAGTTTAATGTTTAGTACTCCCTCTGTCCCAACTCAAACTGCACACTTACTATTTGACATTATTCTCTATCAAATTTTGACCGCATATTTGAGTAGATATATAAGTAATAATATTATCGTATGTGATATTGTTGGATTCTTCGTAACAAGGTGTTTAAGGAATTAGAAGAGCAATTTAAATTATTAGTTTTTTTAAAATTTAAGTAATGTGTATAAATTAATAATCTAGTTACAATATGAAATTGAATACTTCTTAATGTGATATTCTCTTAATTACGTGTTGAGCATCCTCTCTTTCAATCTCCTTCGTGCACAACCTGTTGATGTAGCTCAAATGATACTTTTTGATACTGCGTTCAAACTGGTGCCTTAATCGATTCCTGCAAATATGTATTATTCGTAAACTACCATCAGTAACATATACAAATTCATCAAATCAACTATTTATACCATTAGGTCGTGTATGCGAGGGTTTTGTTCAGCTATTCAAACATGTTATTTTGTCATTGAGAAATAAGTACACATATTTCTTCCTGTATTTAAGCATTTACATTGTGTATAAAACAAGTTCACACATTTTAGTAAACATTAAGATATGAAACTCTTCATATCAAAATTCATCAAATTAAATCTATACTTTCATGGTTAATTTAGGTATAAATAAACACACTGCTTTAGGTGTTTAAACAGTTTCAAAGGGCATATAACATCTTATTTCACACGTTTCAAAATAAAATGCATCTAATAAAATCTAAACCTTCATGATTCATCTACTAATATATAAACAAATCACTTCATGTGTTTAGGAATATAATCGTGTATATATCCTCTTATTTCATACTTTCAGCAAAAAATAAATTTTCATAATTTTCATATTAACATTCATCTAGTAGCACATTACTCCATGTGTTCAATCAGTTAGATCATGTATTTAACATATTACTTCATACATTCCAGAAAATTATAAAATACCAAAATATTTTCAACAAAATGCATCTAATTAAATTCTAGACCTTCACAAATGATATAGCAAAAGATGATCACAATGCTTACGGTAATCATGCAGTTACATTGTGTATTTAACTTATTACTGCATACATTTCAGCAAATGTAAAAATACCAAAATCTTCTTAACAAAATGCATCCAATCAAATTCCATAATTTGACAAATAATCTACCAATTTATGAATATGTAATTTCATGTGTTCATGCGATTATATCTAGTGTTTAACATGAAACTCCATACATTGCACCAAATTTTAAAACATCAAAATTTTCTTAACAAAATGCATTTATTCAAATTACTGACCTTGACGAATTATCAAGCAAAATATTAACACGCTATTTCATGTGTTCATGCAGTTACATCTTACGTTTATCATATTACTTCATACGTTCCATCAAATTTTAAACCACCAAATTTTTCTTAACAAATTGAATCTAATCAAATTTTAGACCTTGGCGGATCATCTAGAAAAATATGAACACGTTACTTCATGTGATCATCCAATTACATCGTGCATTTAATATAATAATTCATGCATTCTAGCAAATTTAAAAACACCAAAATATTCTTTAAAAATCATCTTATCAAATTTCCAACCTTTACGAATCATCTAACAAAATATGAACACGTTATTTCACGTGTTCATGCAGCTACATCGTGCGTTTAACATATTAATATTACTTCATACTTAATATTCTATTTTGCTTTGCTCTTACTTTCAAATACTATCCAATTCAGGCAGAGGACAGTATCGCAACAATGCCAATGAGCTGCTGCAATTCTACAGTTTCAGGCAAATGAATGTGTAATTTTTTTATAAAAACACACACACACACACCCAAATACACTATTTGGAGATATTTAAAGATTGGAAATTCACAACTCTGTTCCACGAAAACCCTCAACAAAGTTACAGTTCCAAACAAGATTAAGCTTGATTTTTGGAGAACATAATAGATCAACTCCCGTTCTTCACCTCTTCCGCCGTTTTCTTTCTTCTTGTTAGCCATTTCCCAACCAAGAATCAAACCCTCCAAATTCTCAAGAATGAAGCAAAACTGCCCAATTTTGAATCAGAAAAAATACTGATTCGATTTGAATTGAAGATTGCGATTGAAGATGCTCGGAGCTCTGTTCACAATTGAAGAATTGAAAAAAAAAATACCTATTGAAATTGCAATTGAAAATGTTCGGAGCTCTGTTCCCGATTGAAGCTGTTCGGAGCTCTATTCTCTCTCCTATTTTGGGAGACTTGCTTTCTCCAATAAATGACCCGCGAATTTAAAGCTCCAATTTTACTACAAATTACATTTTGGTCCCTTGTCTCATCATAACTTATTGTGAGACGGTCTCACGGGAGATTTTCTCGATTTACAAAATGTTGACGCCCGATCGAAAGTAAATGTAATTTGGTCACCCAAAATATACCATGCATATACAACACAAATTTGTTAAAACAGAGCTAATTCTAGAAATCCGCACATCAATTTCTTCTCATACTATCAATGTGAAAACCCATATAACCTCATATTGAGATTACCTAAAGATTAACAGAAAGCTTGATGCCTGATCGAAAATTGATAAAATTCTACCAAATTTGGTTGCATCTATATATAACATTATTAAAAATTTCGTGGTACATACCCTTGACTCAATTGGTAAAGTATTAGCAAAGTTCAGCCATATTTTTTTCTTCAATCTTCTTTTCCCCATTTTTCAATTAATATTTTTTATGTTTTGGAATAAGTATGGATTTATCTCCATACATTAGTATTGTTTTTCAACCTAATAGATTAGATTGTTGTATTCATGATTATCACTCGATTTTATTGTTCACGTCAATGTAATGTTCTCGATCTAGTTGTACAGATTGTGTGTTCATGTTTCTTAGCGTTTTTCTTTTTAGGAGTTCCATTTATTTGAATGGGTTGATCTGTGTTTAGTTTCAACAACATATATCGTGCTTTGGATCAAATGGTGTTATAGTTAAGAATCTCTGTTTGGCGCAGTGATATTTATGTGTAATGTCCTCCTCTCTACCAAGTGGTCATGTTTTTTGCGAGAAACAAGGTAATATCCCCAAGGGTGATATTACATATTTATTTGATGTCTAATCTTTAGTATTACAGACAATTAGTCTGGTTGACATGTAATTTAAATATCCTTGCAATAGATTAGTTATTGCTAGAAGTTAGTTGAGTTGGATGTCTATTCGACTTATTGTAATCGATGCTGAGTGTGTTTCCCAACACATTTGAATGCTTACATTTCAAAAGAAGAAGAAAAAATTAGAACTGGAGCATTAATAGAGTTTGTGTTGTAATAGGTTATGTTTTACATTATTTACCTCTTGTACATTTTGGATATATATTGCCCATTCACTTGTCAATATATGATCAGATCATTATTCCCCAATTCTCTTAGTCTTTCTTCTTTCATGGTATCAGGGCCTACACTCTGAAACCTAAATTTTTTCGATCCCGACAATATCCCCACCGCCACCGTGTGAATCTCCTACCTCCGCCTCACCATGAGCAATTCGGAGAGTTCCGTCGGCTACACCAATCCCTCACCCAACACTGACATTACGCCGCCGTCCCCTCCGCCTACAATCGGCCGGCCCGCCGGCCCTTAGCTATTGTCATGTCCTCTCGATCATACCTCTCCATTCTACCTTCACCCCTCTGATCATCCGGGCTTGTCTCTCTGTTTGGTTGTTCTCAAAAGGAACAACTATCAGGAATGGACAACATCGTTAAAAAAAATGCTCTTAAGATAAAGCGTAAGTTTGGTTTTATTGACGATCGTATCACTCAGGCAGCTGTTGCTTCGACCTTGTTGAAGCAAAGTCCTCATTGCATTTCTCACCCAACTTTGTGCAAGTGTGTACGTGCATTCAAGGGAATATTTACTCTCTCTTTCGTATCATGAGTTCAATCAATTTTCGTCCAAAATTTAATCACTATTAAATAATGATAAGTTTGAGCATTTACCGTGCCGACTTCAAAATAAATATTAAATAATCATGAGTTCAAGAATTTATGAGTTCAAGAATTTTCTATGTAAATTCATAATCACTCTTAATGGATCATAAGTTCGAGCATTGTATGTGCCAAATTTGCAATGACTCAAAGGCCTGAATTTGAGGATATTATGTGCAAAAGTCTTAAGTAAAAAATTCGTAATGACTCTTAATGAGGAGTTTGAGAATGCATCGTGGCAAATTCTTATTGACTCTTAATTAAAAGTTTAAGCATTTTCCATGACCTAATTAATTCATGATAACCGCTAAATCGGTAGCTCAAGTTTGGCCATTTACCATGCCAAAATTGTAATGACCCTTTAAGCATGAGGTTGAGCATTTGTCTTGGAAAACTCATAATCACTCTTCAGTAATCTTGAGGTTATGCATTTTTCCGTGCCTGATTCGTGACTATTAATCATGAATTTTATTATTACTTAAAGGTTATAGTTTACTGATAATCCACACTCTATAACTGAGAGTTCTAGGATTCAAAACAGATCACTATCAAAAACTGTGAATATTATCACAATTTCTTTTAAATATTAACCAACGTTTTAGGCCGCATCGGTAGTCCCCACCATGATTTCCTACCCTGCATGTATTCGATGAAGGGAGATCGTGGTAGTTCCAATTTCGGTGGTGACAATTCGTTGGTAATGTAACGTTTGGGTGTTCTCATGAAGGTGTTTCTACCTATTCAAATGGATGAGTCACAATAGATTCAATTATGATTTCTTCTGGTTAGGTTTTAGAGTAGGATATTTAAATGTAATTTAATTGTTTGTATACATTTTTTTAAAAAAAAAATCTTGTAATTAATTTCAGCGAAAATTAGGACACGGATCTTGTAATTAATTTCAGCGAAAATTAGGACACGGGTCTTGTAATTAATTTCAGCGAAAATTAGGACACGGATTGTGGAGCAACCACCTATTTTGAGGAGGAGAGTGCTCATGAGAAGGCAACTCTTTTTCTTCTTCTTCTATCCAATTTGAAAAAGCGCAACCATACAGGAGACAACAACTAGGACAATTAATTAACAGCATCCAAGCAGCGAGCATGCGTCATATATAATCAGCTGGAACCAAATTAATAAATCGAAAGGACACGAATGGTGCTCCAATTATTCAACACTTGGCCCAGAGTATCAATTTTGAAAGACAACAGTACGTGGGTACACAACTCAGTCAAACCATGGCTGGCAGTCAGTAGGAGTTTGTGGCCACTCGCAATCTTTGGCAATTCCTGCATCATGGGAGGGACAAATCAAATTAGCTGCCAATGTATCTTTTCCTACCACTCCCTTTGTTCAACTAAGTTTGACACTTCACTTTTTAACACAATTTTTTAGAAGATACTAATTGTGTGGAGCAAAATGAATGGAAAGAAGAAAAAGTAAATTGAATGGTGAAAATTTCCTTGAACCATTCTACATTTGGAATGTGCCAAAATAAAATGAACATCTTTAAATGAAAAGTGTGCCAATGATAGCTGAACGGAGTGCATAAAGATTAAAATACATTCTCAGTCCTTGCAAAACAAATAATGAAACACCAATGGGGTTCTCAAGCACTTCAAAGATTCCATTGATGCCAAAAATGATGAAACTAGTAAAGATAGCTGTTAATTATTATAAGAAATTAAGGAAATCTAACATAAAACAGGGCGGGTACCCCTGGGAGACATGACCCCCATCCAGAGTTGTGCTTTTAAAACCAAAATAATAAGAGTGAAACTCACTTCTTCCTCCATATAACTTCCAAAACATCAATGTACAATGGGATTCGACAGAGTGATACGGCTACCTTTTCTTATTAATTGGCCTAGGGAAACATCTATCAAAACAGGCCCTAATTATTTGGGGGGTTATTCTTATGTTGAATCCTCCTTTGGTTAAGGATATCCGTTGATGAACAGAAGTCTGTTATCAAAGCCTTGATTAAATTACGTGAGTTGTATTTTCAAACAAATCTAATCTGCAGAAGCCCCAGTGTAAAGCAGTAGATTCTACATGTATACATATTGGCATTAGTCTGAAGCCAAACCTATAACAACTCAGGTTTAATGCCACAATTTTGTAGATGACGGAAATTTAAAGGTTGATCTTTGGCAAAAGCACAAATATGCACGCTTGTTTGAGACCTCCATCGCTTCTTATAGGCGTACACGGAACATCAAATGTACTTGAACTACATTTAGTCTCAATGAAAAGGGTCTAGCTTTTTTAAGACTAGACATAACTCATAGACCTGAGCAGCTGAAAGGTTCTGAGGAATCAACGCCCTTTAATGTGAGTATAGAATTGTATTGAAAGCGATGGAGCTTATGCAAGTAGTTTATCAGATGGAGGATAGTAGAGCAGATGGACAATGTACTGACACTGACCCAGGTCTCACCATCACCAATAGCTACAAAAATACTCCCTCTGGTTTCTTAACATTGACTCCCAACAAAAGGACACAATGTTTAAGAAAAGTAAATTGAGTGGTGGAG